>JAVTVY010017442.1:0-64365 GCA_036873755.1 Hanleya hanleyi | reverse complement strand
ATGTGAAAGATGGGGAAATGGTCTGTTATTTCTGTTATAAATATGCCAGAAAGAAGATTTTCTTCGTGGAAATTTAGAAAAATGTTATCAATTAATGTGGCAGATCGGGACTGGACCCGCGTTGGTTTAGTTATCTGGGGAAAGAAATAATTAGATTTCATGTTTTCAAGAAAAGTTTTGGATGGACTATGACGATCGGTTTTGAATAAATCTATGTTAAAGTCTCCCATTAAGATACATTTGTTTTTCTCTTTTTGAAGCGATTGTAGTATTGGCCTAAATTTTTCATTAAAATTGTTAACGTTTTTACCTGGAGGACGGTAGAGAATACCCACAAGATCAAGTGGGTGTCTTCGTTCATGTTGTTGTTGTGATTATATAATTTTTTTTTCAACAATGTAATTATTTCCCACATTTTCACCAAAATGACAGTGAATGTCATAAAATTGCTTTCCATACGACCTACCTCGATCTACATACCCCTCCTCTACTAGATCTCCATCTAAATATCAAGTGACGCAACTCTAATGTCAAAGAATTAGCCACGAATCCCCGTTACACCATCCATGGTGACACATTCTCCGTGATTTGACTGGCTTCCAGTAACTGATAAAGATTTCCATTAGACCTTTGCAATAGAGCCGGAACGGCTTCGAATGAAGGAGAACTTACCTCATGGCGTTCTCCTCGCCCATTGAATTTTCACCATAGGCATAGTCCGCGCCCGCTCATATATTTACTGTTGGTTGTCTGCAGACGCCCGAATTCCCCCGTGTACCGGGATTCGTGGCGAAAGTCGGTATACGGCTTTAACAAATTAAAGTTGCGTCAATTGATATTCAGTTGGAGATTTAGTAGAAGGAGGGGTATGTAGATCGATGCAGGACGTATAGAAAGCATTTTTATGACATCCACTGTCATTGTGGTGTAAGAAAATGGTGGGAAATAATTATATTCTTGAAAATATATAAAATCACAACAACAACAGCATCGACGAAGACACCCACTGTTACCTATGATGGCCGAGAGGGGCCATCGCGTCTTTCATTTCTAATTTAACGCGATGGAGCGATGGAGCTATGCGATGCGCGATGGAGCTATGCGACGGAGCGATGGAGCTATGCGATGAAGCGATGGAGCTATGCGATGAAAAGTCGCGCTATGCGATGCGCGATGAGGCTATGCGATGGAGCTATGCGATGCGCGATGGAGCTTTGCGATGAAGCGATGGAGCTATGCGATGAGAAGTCGATGAAAAGTCGCGCTATGCGATGCGCGATGAGGCTATGCGATGGAGCTATGCGATGCGCGATGGAGCTATGATGGAGCGATGGAGCTAAGGATGAAAAGGCGATGGAGCGATGGAGCGATGGAGCTATGCGATGAAAAGCGCGATGGAGCGATGGAGCGATGGAGCTATGCGATGGAAAATCAGAAATGAAAGACGCGATGAAAATGCGATGAAAAGGCGATGGAGCGATGAGCCGGCGCGATGAAAAGCGGCGATGGAGCGATGGAGCGATGGGAGCTATGCGATGGAAAATCAGAAATGAAAGACGCGATGAAAATGCGATGAAAAGGCGATGGAGCGATGGAGCGATGGAGCTATGCGATGAAAAGGCGATGGAGCGATGGAGCGATGGAGCTATGCGATGGAAAATCAGAAATGAAAGACGCGATGAAAATGCGATGGAAAATCAGAAATGAAAGACGCGATGAAAATGCGATGAAAAGGCGATGGAGCGATGGAACGATGGAGCTATGCGATGGAGCTATGCGATGGAGCGATGGAGCTATGCGATGGGGCTATGCGATGGAGCTATGCGATGGAGCTATGCGATGAAAAGTCATTGCGCAAACACCATCGCCAAAGTGAACAGAGAAATTAACAATTATTTTAAACATGAAAATTTCAATATGTGATCACGGTAGATAAGAACATTGCATTAGATTTCGGTTGGAGGTGTTCAAATGTATGCAGAAGATATTAAAACAACCAAACTTCAATTTCAAACGTTCACCGATGCGGTTTTACGTCACTTTTGAATACGAGCATTTATGGTATAAAACTACACGCTTAAAACTAAAGTATTGAAACTTACTCGTAAAGAGTTGAAATAACCCTTCAAGTGTGTCCACAGGGACAACACTTAAACGAGCAGTCCCTGTGGACACACTTAAAGAGTCATTTCAACACTTTACGAGTAAGTTTCAACACTCTAGTTTTAAGCGTGTAAGCTATTTACTACGCATGAAACACAGCTTTCTATGTTGATATGGAGAAATATTTTTTTCGCTTCAAAGACGGGACAGCAAGAGGGTTTTTTCGCATGTAAACATGACATCTTCTTTCACCAGTGTGACACCGGAATAGGCTGGTAATTTTTTCTGCAGTGTAATGTGCTTATCTCGTGAATTTGCTGGCGACCAGTTCCGTTCCATTGCTTCGACAATTCCAAATTCACTGAGTTAGTAAACATACATGGGAGCTTTATAACGTACTTCTCGATTTTAGGCTTGAGTATGCTCATCAGCCGTGTAAACAAAATTATGTGATCTGCACGCCGCCATCAACGCTAGCCAATCAAGTCGACGTTTGCCATCCTTTGTATTTTTTAATCACAGGTCAAAAAGTTCCAAGATGTTTTCCCCTTTTCCTTGCAACGAACAGAATGAACTATATGTTTGCATTGAATAGTATATGACAAATGGGCAATTTTCAGGGTTTTGCATACCAGGTGTTCACGTAACACATTGACAGAATATCTTTAGAAAAAAAACAACGTTAAAAGTGTGTAGGTGGGCAGGTATCTCACCGAAGGCATGTCGGCTATATCACAAGTTCATCGACTTCCCTCAGGGAAGATGGTGGACAGTATTTGTGAAAAGGAGAAGGCTGTACCGTAAACTTCTGCGGGGCTTAAGAACTATACGGATTTTATTCTCGGGGCATTATTTAGAATAACAGTATTGTGTACGTTAAAATGTGTCAAGGTCGTAAGCTTATACGTAAAAGTCGCCTATACTCCGCTCGTGCGGCTCTCGCACCAGAGATGTTCATGTAATTTTTCCGAACAAAATTTATTCCATCCTCCCATAACCGCTCCCCATTAAACAACCTCGTTCTACCCATCTTCACACAACAGGCTGATTATAACGTTTTGTCGCCTTGATATAATATGGCAGAATTATTGTTCCAAAACTGTAAGTTAAGCTATCCACCTGTACTGATCAACACTCGCTCAATGACATTTCTCTCATTCTCGCCTTTGCTTTATAGATTATGTATATAAAACTATATATTTTTAGAAAGCCTGTTTTCTAAGAATTCTAGACATGTTCATACGTTTAAACTTTGAATATAATTAAGTCTATCATTCATATTTGAACTTTGCTCTTCGTAAATTCTACCGATCATTTTCAAATGTCAATTTCAAGAAAAGTATCAAATATAACTGCGTGAAAATCGACAGCTCCATCTAGAAACGCGTCTCTCAGTTTTCTCGTTTTTTCTTAGTTTTCTCACTAGAGCCCCAAAACCGAAGAAATATCGTTAAACTTACCGAACACTGCTAAAGCCGGAATATCTCGCTAAAGATTTGATAATTAAAAAAAAAAATGAAAGACGCGTTTCTAGGCCTCTATGCCATCCCAATTATGTCCAAATCTCGCCATTCTATGATGTACGGTTTTCGAGAAATTTCGGTTTTTACCAGCGAAACCGGTCCAATTTAATATGCGATAAATCGAAAAAAGAGCCCAGCAGGTGATTATTTTACTATGTTAGCCAAATATTCCCCGATAAAATCCTTCACTGACATGGATTACTCTTGTCACGCTCAAAGATATTGTATTGTTTGCTTCTTACTTTGCGCAATGACTTTTCATCGCATAGCTCCATCGCATAGCTCCATCGCATAGCCCCATCGCAGCTCCATCGCTCCATCGCTCCATCGCTCCATCGCCTGATTTTCCATCGCATAGCCCCATCGCCTTTTCATCGCGTCTTTCATTTCTGATTTTCCATCGCATAGCTCCATCGCTCCATCGCTCCATCGCCTTTTCATCGCATAGCTCCATCGCTCCATCGCTCCATCGTCTTTTCATCGCATTTTCATCGCGTCTTTCATTTCTGATTTTCCATCGCATAGCTCCATCGCTCCATCGCCTAGCTCCATCGCTCCATCGCTCCATCGCCTTTTCATCGCATTTTCATCGCGTCTTTCATTTCTGATTTTCCATCGCATAGCTCCATCGCTCCATCGCTCCATCGCCTTTTCATCGCATAGCTCCATCGCTCCCGCCTTTTCATCGCATTTTCATCGCGTCTTTCATTTCTGATTTTCCATCGCATCCATCGCTCCATCCATCGCTCCATCGCATCGCCTTTTCATCGCGTCTTTCATTTCTCATTTTCGCAGCTCCATCGCTCCATCGCTCCATCGCCTTTTCATCGCATAGCTCCATCGCTCCATCGCATAGCTCTATCGCGCATCGCATAGCTCCATCCATAGCCTCATCGCGCATCGCATAGCGCGACTTTTCATCGACTTTTCATCGCATAGCTCCATCGCTTCATCGCATAGCTCCATCGCGCATCGCATAGCTCCATCGCATAGCCTCATCGCGCATCGCATAGCGCGACTTTTCATCGACTTTTCATCGCATAGCTCCATCGCTCCATCGCGCATCGCATAGCTCCATCGCGTTAAATTAGAAATGAAAGACGCGATGGCCCCTCTCGGCCATCATAGTTACCCAAATAATTATATTCTTGAACAAAATAGAATTATATAATGACAACAATATCGACGAAACGAAGACACCCACTGCTACTCAAGTCACTGTGCCTATCAGACAGGCTAGCTGGTGCGGGCGTAGTTTGATCTTGAACTTAGTTCGCTGGGCTTCCTGTGAACTAAGCTGAGCTCAAGATTGACCTACCGGTACATGTAGTGCGGGCGCAGTGTTCGAGGATGTTAAATAGATAACCATATTATTGGCATGCTCTGATCCGAAAATCATATCTGTCCGGTATTATATAGAGTTAATTCCGAACACTCGAAAAAGACAACGAAAGAGGCAACACTCCAGATTGTCACGAAAATGCGGTTCATTCTCTGCAGGATTCTTCATCAAAGATAATTTTGAAAACAAAGGGTGCAAATATTGACTACTTTCCCCTGCGATAGTCTCAGTTGAGGTTTAAGTCAATTGTTCTTTCTCTTTTAATAGATCCCTACCAATCAAGTTGAGTATAATCGGATGGTATCCCTTGACACACTAGTTAATAGCTTAAATTTGATGATATACAAAGATGACGGATGTAACAATAAAGATTGAGCTTCATGATGAACAACCTCACATACAGTCTTTGGATGTAACCAGCCTCCAATACTCTCAAAACCAAGTGATGAAGTCTGAACCGGTCAGCGCATTGACAGAACATGTACTGGTCACTCCACAGCATAGGAGAAAGGTGTCGTGTTCAGGAGAGTCACTGGGGACAAGCGAACAGAACGTTAAATGTGAGGTAACTGACCAGTCGATAGGAGATGTGCGGATTAAACCACTTTCTTATAGACCAGTAAGTGAGGAGTCCTTCACATGATTATTTTTTCTTTAATATGCAGAGAAGAAGGATATTGCGATCTGCTTTTAGATATTTGGTACCAATGGTCCTGTAGCCTGATGACGTAGGCCCCCTACATCCATGACAATAAAATACCACTTCTATTCCTTGATGCAATGCAGGCCCACAACATCCATGACAATTAAATGACAGGTGAGCATCGTTATACAATTCAATTAGCCGGTCACCTCCTTAGTGTAACATGACATCAACGTAATTGCCAGCTCGTGGACCCTGCGCTAAGATGGCACAGTCTGAAGAGCAAGCTTTGATTTGGTGCATCGGGTTACATATAGGCCTTCACGCCTTGCAGGACATGTACATGTACTTTGCGTTGACAATGACAATTACATTGGTTTCGTGTTACACAATCCATGTTAGATTTCTGGATGAGTGTTCACGTGTCATACAGATAAATGGAAATACAATTCATCACGTGACTGAGAGATATATAATACGTCATCAGGGTATGGGACCATTGATTCTACACTACAGATACAGTACTGGTCAATCATTCGTTAAACCAGAGTGGAATGTGTAATTTCCATCTCACTTTGAAACTGCAGCTTCTCCAAATTAGAGAACTGTTGAATGCCTGAATTTAAATTGCAACATGTTAAAACTGTTGATAAATTTGTTAATTATATAACATATTAACTAAAGTCCCGGGTAACGGTTCGTGAATTCAGGATCTTATATTTATTGGCTTATCATTGATCCATTTTTCTCAACAGGGAACTCCTCACCACTGTACTAACGCTGATTTTATTAAAACTGAGGAGAATGATGTATTGCATGGCAGTCCTGTTCCCCTGGTGATGTATAAAGTTGTCTCTAACCCTCAGCTTGGGTTGAATTTGACAGATCGCTGGAAAACTCAAACAGGAGAGGGACCATACAAGTGTTCACTTTGTGACTATAGCTCTATCTATAAACAGCATCTCACAGCTCACATGAGTAATCACACAGGAGAGAGACCATTCAAGTGCCGATTTTGTGACTATAGTTCTATCCGGAAACAGCGTCTCACAGTTCACACGAGAATTCACACAGGAGAGAGACCATACAAGTGTTCACTTTGTGACTATAGCTCTATCTATAAACAGCGTCTCACAGCTCACATGAAAATTCACACAGGAGAGAGACCATACAAGTGTTTACTTTGTGACTATAGCTCTATCTATAAACAGCATGTCACAACTCACACGAGAACTCACACAGGAGAGAGACCATACAAGTGTTCACTTTGTGACTATAGCTCTAGCTATAAACAGCATGTCACAACTCACACGAGAACTCACACAGGAGAGAGGCCATACAAGTGTTCACTTTGTGACGAATGCTTTAAACAGAGCGTAGCTCTCACAGTTCACATGAAAATTCACATGGGAGAGAGGCCATAAGAATGTTCACTTTGTCACTTTAGCGCTATCGACAAACATAGTCTCACAGATCACATGAGAGCTCACACAGGAGAAAGACCGTACCAGTGTTCACATTGTGACAGAATCTGTTCACGGAAACCGGCCCTCACACGTCACCTGCGAACTCACACAAGAGAGCGATGATTCAACTGTACACTTTGTGACTTTAGCTCTATCCACACACTTGGTCTCACAGTTCACATTAGAACTCACATAGGAGAGAGGCCATACCAATGTGAAACTTGTGGCTATAGTTCTATCCGGAAAAGGGGTTTCGAAAGTCACATGAGAAACCATACAAGAGAGCAACCATAAAATGTTCACTTTGGGATAATAGCTTTGGGATTTTGAAATATGGTTTCAAATTCGTATGTGTCTCACACAGGAGAGAGACCATTCAAGTGTCGATTTTGTGATTATAGCTCTTTCCTGAAACCGGATTTAACATCTGACAGGAATAACAGTGTCCACTTTGTGACTATACTTCTATCGGAAAACAGGTTCTTATTGATCACATGAGAAATAACACAGGAGAGAGACCATACAACTGTTCACTTTGTGACCTACCTCTATCCAAAAACAGGGTCTAACATCTCACCTGTCACTGGACATTAAGAAAAAAATATATGCGGGGAAGCCGAGCTGAATGAACTTATCGTCACGAGCGCAACAGCTTTCTTCTTTCGTTTTCTCTCTGGGTCAACCCGTTACATATAATGGGGCTTGTGCTTTTAAATCTGGTAGCCAATCATTTGTCTTTGTGATCCGTTAGTAAAATTCCTGATAGTCCTTGTAAGGCACGCCTGCGTATCACGCGATATTTCTGTACTATTTTGAACTTCGGTTGTAAGAAAATCGAATGTTCATTGGTCGCCTGTGTTGGTTACATCATATAATGACCTCCCACGCTTACCGCGGAAAATAGAGGCTGATGACGAGTGGGTCAGAACATTCCTTTGAATTCGACCTGATTCAAACTTCTTGTTGATATATTGTGTAAACATAAAGCTGCGGACGGACATGATAGATTATGGATTTAGGGATTTTAGATGCACAATGAAAGAAAAAAGACATATATGGTGATATCATGCCCACCCGTTAGGGGGTCATCAGGTTAGAAGTAAAGCAAATAAATGAACTTACCGCGTTATCTCTCAGAGTTTATAAGGTACCGTAGACCTGGGTCCCCAGAATAAATGAACTACGGCCACACTCGATTGTAATTCAATAAACGATTTATTGCCCCTTTACGATATCGACATAATGTGTAAAAAGGCAACAGGAGTCGAAAGTACAGGTAGACCTTCGTTGGGCAGAAGTTTGGATCTAACGAACAACCGGTTTCTGGGGCACCGTAGCGTACGGCCAGACTGCGTGCGCCAGATAATTCCCATGATTCCTTGGTCCAAATTTAGGTAATTCAGCTGCCGACTAATAACGACTGCAAGCCCATCGGCGCACAGTGGAAACATTGAATTCTGTATTGCGCATATTTCACATCTTACGTCACATGAAGCGTTATAGGCAGGCTGGTGGTGCCATTGCAGTCTACATAGTCTAAGTGATCATTACATACTTCTAGTTTTCATGAACTTCTGATATTGTGTATATTTTAGGATATTGAAATAACAATATTAGGACCGTATATATGTCAGTATATTTATCATTGAAAATTAAATGACAAGAACATAAATGTTTTTAACAAATGATCGTTTTGACATTTATATGCTCGGAATATATTCAGGATATCGAAATATCTTCTTATAAATGCACATTGGTCAGTGTACTTATTATTAGGGATACATCTGTAAATAAATGCAATGTTACATGCTAATGTTGCAGTTTACACTTGACCTGATTTTGTAATCATATTGTATTTTAATTAATTAGTTTAGAGCCACAGGTATGAGATATGCTTGGGCTGATTGCAGTGAGGCTCACCTTTTGTATTTGTAGACTTCTTAATTGACATAAGGCATGCATGGCAGGAGTTTCTGTACTACATAACAATTGCATGTTTTAATATTTCCTAGACGTACAACTGAAACTTAAATTCAGAGACGTGACACATAAATATAGTTCATGCCATGTTTTGCTTTAGACTCCGGAATTTACAAGGTTCAGTGGAATGTAGTGTTGGTTTAGTCAAGTTATTTCTATTAAAAAACGTCATTTTAATTATATTTAATATACGGTTGGCGTGTAAGATGAATATAACGGTTTTATTTCCAATTGTTTGAACACTACATTGTATGATTGCAATTGTAAATTGGAGCGATATGCAAGAGGTATGAAACATTAACAACGTTTGGTGACTAAAAAGCAACCATATGACTCTACTGGAAAGTATTCGCAGACACCTAACATTCAGACCCGATAATACGGTGGATTCTCGGACGTCACCGTATATATTTGACATATAGATGGATGTAATGGGACAATTAAATTGGAGTCCCATATTTGATGTTTTTATTTAAAATGAGGTTCATATGTTCTGTATGATTGACAGCCTCAGATTCACCACCGTGGGAAAGCTTTTAATGTCAAATCTTGGTATTTGGCTTACATTTACTTTTACAATACAATTAAGATTTCCTTTGACAACATTTCTTGCGCATGTCGTACCTCGGAGAGTTTCTAATTACGATAAATGTACAACGCACGATAAATCTTTGCAAATAAATCTCACACATTTGAACATATTTGTCACAGTAGTGACCCGAATGCAAATATAATTGTCACATTTAGCCATTTTCAACCCTGTATTAAATATATGTGAATTGTTGTAGTTGTGTTGGTCATTGCATGATATATAGGGGTACTAGCCATTTCGTACCCAAACCACTTCGTACCCAACCACTTCGTACCTAATCCGTTTCGTGCGCTAAAGTTTTCATTATCTAACGTTTTTGTACCCTAACCTTTCTGCACCATATACAATAAAAGCTATTCAGACGCAAGTGTATTAGTATTAAATAGTGAGAACATGATAACTGAAGATATAATTTAAAAAAATATATACTGTTGGAGATGAATTTCCAACTAAAAATACTCTGCTTACACGACAGATACTACGGGAGGGTCGTATGGTGATAAACGACTTCGTTTCTCCGCTCATGGAGTGAGCTGTGTTCACGGACATCTAAGATTTGCAAGCTGATTAAAAGTTCTTGATAATGATCAGATCACTCAGGTAAAAAAGCAAAAACTAAAACAAAGACCATTATTCAAGCTAATACATCTTTTTTGTTAGAATGCCGATCTCGCATATAGTAATAAGAAATGGACAGATATATTTCAGGACATGAGATATATTTCATAAGCAGACAGATTTACAGATATTATCACAAGATATATATTTACAAACATTTACAGGCACACGTACATTTATACAAGAAGATAAGTAGCTTGTTATAGATGAAACTTAACTGATTGATATGATTGATTGATTGTTTATTCATCATTCAAATAAATAATATGTACATGGAATATAACAGTGATAGAATGACGGGAATAAAACCCCAGGGGGCTTGTTGTATCCCAAGAATATTTGTAATAATAGTAATCAGTTGGCATGAAGCGCTGACTTGTGGGCATAATCATAATCATATATATACAGTGGTCAATTACTAGTCGGAGAATAATTATAAAAGTCAGATGTTTTGCATAAAAGAGATTGTCTCAGAATATATATATACGCTGTGATCACCGTATTTGAGTCTAGGAACATTCAAAATATAAACATAATTGTGTGTATACCAGCAGATAGTCTTTGGTTTTGATTGATCATGATAGCCAGATTTAGGATGGACAAAATATGTGTTTCAGATGGAACTTACACATTGAGATAGGACCAGAACTTTTTTTACCCAAGATCCAGATAGGACCCATAGTTTTTTTTTGGTTCGAAGATAAGGGGGACCAAGGATTGTTTTTAGCTGATTTTCCTTGTTGCACCGGTCCTACCCCCTCGATAAATTTTGCATGGTCCCTTATGCCTCCCAAACGTGTTTTGTCATCCGTAGGTTCATTTATCTTTCATTTTGTTTGGCTTGAAACGGGTATTGCAAATGCGTTCGCGAAAGCGTTGATGCAAACTTTTTATTGCTGTACTAGTTAAATAAACATTACCGACCATACGGTTGCTTCGTCAGGCGTATATAATGCTTGCTCGGTGCACATTCCGAAGTTCATTTGGATGCCAGAGGTACTCGGATAGGCTAGGATTCACGTTGATGAACTCGGCTAATATTACAGTATGTTTGGTCAACAGGGGAATAGCGGATACCAAATTCCTCTTTGTTAAAACCTAAAACATGATCTACTACAGTCGCTGCTCCCTGACAAGTTCTAAAATTCAATTGGATGCCAGAGGTACTCGGGTAGGCTTGGGTTAACCGTTGATAAACTCTGCTAATATTGCAGTATGCTTGGTCTACAGAGGAAAAGTGGATACCAAACTCTTCCTTTCGCTAAGATGGTTTTTTGGGGGCTCCAGAACATCAGGCATTACTTATCGCATTCCTGTATGATCGAGTCCCTCTTGGGATCTACTCCATATACTATTTGCTGCACACTTACAAGCCAACTCGGTCTCTACTCCCTCTATGCATGCAACCCTATCCGGGTGTTCGTAATATTTCAGCCATAATATCATGCTTCCCCCTCTTCTTAATGTCTATACTCCCGCTCTCTTCAGACTTGGTTTACTTGCTTCTCACGTGACAAGCATGCAAACTCAGTACAGTCCGAGGTTGTCAGAAGTTGCTGTGACGTAATAGTTTAGCCATTACGTAATTCTTTTCCCTCTTCGTTAGCTCAATTCCTACTGATCAGGAGAAATTGTTATACAATTCTGCATGAGGATGCTCAATGCTATATCCCACCACAAGGTACATTTCCAATTGCTCCAAGACAAAGTCGTTCTTGCATGTACCTGTTACAGATGATTCTACTCGCCAACTTCACCATTTGTTACATTGTCACATCTGCTTCTGTGTGTGTGTAAACACCTTGCTGCCACCTAAACCCCAGTGTTTCAGCTTCATGTGTATTCTTCCAGCTTGCTGTACACAAATTTTCTCCCAGGAACAGCACCTGTCCTACTACATCCTCAGCCCATGGATAATATCTGTTCAACATCGATCCCATTCAGGCCTTTTCTGTGTGTATATTGTTTCGATCCTCTGGAAGTACTACATCAATGTAACATGATACAACCACACAATGAATCATGGTATCTGTTTTGGTAAGATATGTGATAAGTCTATCATAAAAAAAAACACTGTTTACGTGACAGATCCAGTATCCAATATACAGACATCGTCCACAAAAAAATTTGCGCTTCATTATCCATGACCTTGTTTCATATAGGCCAGTCTTCAGCTGCACTGTATTGCTCTCTGTTAACAAAAGATTGAATTATTAGATACCCTACATCAGATCAACCAGACAAGGGTTAATAGACTCTTTCGCCATTTCATTTTTTTGCAACTGCGCAGCGTGTGCGCAGCTTTTCGTGAACTTCCTGTTTGTACCAAGTCGGAAGTTTTTAACGTTAGAGAGATAGGCCGAGTGTTGGAAAACAGTTGATATTTTGTGCAACTGTGCGTAAAATCATTAAAAAATCTCATGGACTACCGCCAGATAGGCGAAAGAACGGCTCCGGATATTTATTCACCCTGAACACAATTTAGTTCCACAGAAAAAGTACTTTTCCCGAGATATGACCCACTTTCAACCTGGCCAGGATGCGGCCGTTGGTACAAGTGACCTTTCGTGACCTCGCCTTGTGCGCATGCCCAGTTACCCTAGATTTGTAATGGCGATCTCGGCTATTCTAAATATAAGTTACACCTAAACGAAAGGAAATAAGATAAAAGGGTATGTGTATGAACATAATAGGTAGGCTGTTTAAATTCGTCACCCCTAAAGTTACATTGATGAGAGGATTACTGCTTCCTATAAACATGCTGGTTGTTTAGACCAGTGAGTGAAAGAGGACCTGTCTGTTGAGATTATGGACCACTGATCATTTGCATCCCTGTTGTTGGAGGAACCAGAGTGCCAAAAACGTCACCTGGGTCTGCTTATAGTCACAACCATCTCGCGAAAAAGTACTTAATAACCCCCTCCCAATAGACAGTCTGTCCACCACTCACTGTTTGCATCATATAATACAAGAGATTTTACCCTCTCTATCGCGAAATAACGGTTGGATTTAGTTATAAACCTATATATATACAGTTAAGCATTAAAGCAATCTAATGGAGTTGCAGGAGCACAATTTAACTGTGTACATTATATTATAACTGTATTATTAAAATATTATAATAATATATTACACTGGGTGACTCCAACATATCCGCCAAGAATACACTGGTTGGTCTCTACAGAAACATACTTTCCATATACTTTCTTTGTTCACATTTAGAAACTCTAGACTCTAGCTACTTTCTTTGTTCACATTTGGAAAACACCGAGTGGCAACTGGCCTCCAGCTCTCCAGCATTTTACAACAATGTGACCATGTAGTTTTAGAAATGACGCCTGTTTTAAGCATAATTTTGATCAACGCGCAAATTTTATCAAATTTTAACGTCCTGTTCTGCATATCTGATTCAAAATAGAAATTTGGTTATTTGATAGCTTTACCTCTATGTCACTGGAATATCAAAATATCGCTTGCATCTCTGTGCGTGTGTGTGTGTGTGTGTGTGTGACTGTGTGTGTGTTTTAGAGTGTGTCTTGGGTAATTAGACCACTTGATTTACCAGACACACTTCCTGAAAACACACACACACACATACATGCGGGAACAAAGGCCAGTAGTAGGGTCTACCATTTTCGACACACGTTTTCCAGGGAGGTAAATCTTGGTGCCCTTTTTTCCAGGTTAAAGGTATAGGGGACGCCACATCGCCTGAGCCACAAGCTCAGGGTCACGCGGAGGTCAAAAGTAGTTCCGGCAACCTTTGTATTCCTCCGCGGTCTGGTGGTGATGCCGTCACTTCCGCGGACAGAAAGTAGTCCCATGTCAACCAAGTGACTTCCAATGTTAATGTATATGGGGAATGCCTAAAAAGAGTATGGGAATAGACGTTTTGTGACCGGGGTGGGTCCCTAGTGCACCGAATGGGTCGAGTGAGGTATTAGACTGTATTATTCTCAGTTAATTTAGGTATTAACAGACAGTGATAGTGTACCAGAATTCCGCAAGCGACTGGTCGTTCGATCCGCGCCATTTTGGAACAAGACCAGCTTCCTCATTGGCTCGATATTTTTAGGATGAAAGGGCTTCCCTCAAACTGCAATCATGGCGACCGACGATATCAGGACGAATAGGCTTTCACATATCCTGCAAATCTGCCCTTCAGTTATACGTAACTCGACGTATTTGAATATTAAAGTTCTTCTTTTTCCCTGCCTCTGATTGTATTAAAAAAAACGTGACATTTTTATTCCCACAGCAAATGCACACATTATTTTCCCGAACTTTCAGCGGAGTTGCCATCTCTGATCTCCGCCATGCTCGATCTGTCAGAAATCTCCGAAACCACGAATGTCCGGTCCCGTGACGTAAGCATGGCCTCGTTCTCGATCTCAAAATCTGCCGTCAAACACGTACCTTGGATTAGCCAGACATTGGCCCTCCGAAGCAGAGCCCAATGATATAGGCTAGTGAGGTATCAAAGTGAAGCGCTCCTCGAGGGGCATCCAGTCATGGGTGGGTGGATGTAAAATTAGGATTTTTTCCCGAAAATAAAAAAAAAGCGGAACACGGGACTTCACCCCTAAAATAGGGGAAAACCCCTATCAACCCAGTCAAAAGGGCTAATATCGGTCTCCGGGCGTATCGGGGCCTGCCGATCAAGTCAATGGGGTGGGTGTATGTAAAATTAGGATTTGTCCCTGAAACTATAAAAAGCGGAACACGGACTTTACCCCTAAACTAGGGGCAAAACCCTATCAACTTTAGCCAAAAGGACTAACATCGGTCCCCGGGCTTATCGCGGCCTGCCTATCAAATCAATGGGGTGGGTGCATGTAAAATTAGGATTTGTCCCCGAAAATATAAAAAGCGAAACACAGACTTTACCCCTAAAATAGGGGAAAACCCCTATCAAATCTAACCAAAAGGGCTAATATCGGTCCCCGGGCTTATCGGGGCCTGCCTATCAAGTCAATGGGGTGGGTGCATGTAAAATTAGGATTGTTTTCCGAAACTATAAAAAGCGGAACACGGACTTTACTCCTACAATAGGGAGTCTGTATTATACAATATAAGGGAAAATGCCTGCATGGGGTATGGGGATGGTCAATCTTTTTTGTGAGTGTTACTATGAGTTGTGGGCTTTCATTTTTCTCGTCTCGCCGAGAAAAATTCAATGGGAGGGGTCCCGGAGCGAATCGGTTAAATTTTTGGAAAAAGTCACTGAGGTCTGTATATAGGCCTATAGGCTGCCCTTATGAAAATTTACCATAAAAATCTATAGTTGAAATCTATAGATTACTATCGATTTTGTGGTACTTTTGCGGATTTACTACAGCTGAAATTCTATAGCTTACTACAAATTAACTATAGCTTACTACAAATTAACTATAGCTTACTACAAATGAGCTATAGCTTACTACAAATGAACTATAGTTTACTACAAATGAACTATAGCTTACTACAAATGAGCTATAGCTTACTACAAATGAATTATAGTTTACTACAGATGAACTATAGCTTACTACAGATGAACTATAGCTTACTACAGATGAACTATAGCTTACTACAAATGAACTATAGCTTACTACAAATGAACTATAGCTTACTACAAATGAACTATAGCTTACTACAAATTAAATATAGCTTACTATAAATTAACTATAGATTACCATAAATTAACTATAGCTCTCTATGCAATTTTATAGTATCTATAGCTTCATTACTTTAGATAGAACACTATAGATTTTGATGGAAATCAAAGGCGTTATAGAATAGTAGAATATATATTTTGATAGAAAACTATAGATTGGTAGCTTCCATTTAGACTTTGAGCTTTGGACTGGGTATTTATATTACATCCTCAATACTGAACAACATTGTAGAAAACTATAGATTGATAGCTTCACTTTGGACTGGGTATTTATATTACATCCTCAATACTGAACAACATTGTAGAATAATCTATTTCAGAGAATGACAACGCCCTGATAACACAACGAAAATAACACAATAATTTCTTATATAATACTATATTTATTCTACTAGCACTGAATCGCTCCATACAACATCATAAAATGCACTCAGTTAATGTCCAAACACTTCGTTAATGTAAAAATACTACTTCTTTAATTGCTTCGAAGAATTGTTCAGCTTCAGGCGAATACTGGCTTTGATGTCCGCTTCTCTCTTGTCGGGGAATACTCTACGAGTTTCAACTGGAAGGAGAAAAGAAAGAAAAATTTTGAGTTGGCAAATTATTTAGTATACACTTCAAATGGACATTACTGCAAGTCTGAACTTGTTGACAACGGCATTTGATTACAGTTAATTGAATTTAATTAAGTTATTATGAAGGAACCCATATTATTATTACTACTGTGTTCTTGTGATGGGTAAGAAATACTTACCAATATTGAAATGAATGTCGTCTTTCTCCAATTAAATCAACGGATGATCCAGTTGATGGATCTGGTGATGGCGTATGATGGGGCAAGGGTTCGGATGTTGATGGTGTCAGCAGCTGACGTGGTTCTGCTGGGCGAGTCTATGCCTGACGTGATGCCACCTTCTTCATTGTCTTCACCGAGGTCTTGATGTCATCAAATACAGATGCCAGTTCTGTGAAATAAAAGATACAAAATGTGTACTGACAGTTGGATTGATAATATTCAGTCAGAATGTTAATAGTCATAAATTGCAGAATCTTGTTGACAAAGGATCAACAATGTTTTAAAACTTTCAAATCTCATTAAATTATTATTTACTAAGATTAATTGCATTAAATGATTATTTACAAGTGATCGCTTGTTAACCATTAAGATTCAGTGTCATTTAACATGCATTTTACTGGTTAGCAAACTTGCAAAAACTCAAATTTAAAATCTTACCATTAAGTGTAGATAATGCGACTTTCAAAGACCTGTTTTCTGACGTCAGAGACTGGTTCTCCGCTCTCAGCTCTTCAACTTCTTTCTGCAGAGCCCTCAGGTCTGCTCGGCTACTAGAATCCTACAAAGAAGAAGAAAACCAAAATCAATAGGCCCCAAACCCACATATTTTGTCCACATTGAGAGAAATTTGGATTAATATTATTAGAAATAGTTATCTGAAAGGGATCAGTAAAATAGATGAGACAATTCATGAGCAATGTTCTCAATAGTCAAAATAATGAATTATTTGATAATAGCCTAGGGATTTAGCTGAATAGTCCTGATAGTTGAATTTATACTTACTTCATCTGACACGTCTTGAACAGGTGCCACTGGAAGTTTTCCTTGTCGCTGTTTGTTTAACTTCTAAAGGATGTTGTTTGACTCATTCTTTTAGGCATCACAAACTGTCATGCTCATCTTCTTTGTAGGCTCTGTGATCTCCTGTGGGAAAAACAATTATTAACATATCATATCGTGATTTATTTTGAAAATAAATTCACCAATTTTCAACTCAATTCTGTACTAACACTGACATGGCCAAACAATTGTTTGTAGGACTGTTTATTTATTCATATGAAGTAATCAACAGGACATTTGAGTAACCAAACAACCTGGAAATTCTAATAAATGACATTTTTCAGATAATGTGTAAAACTGGATGATAGCATGTACAGTAGACGATACCCCCCCCCCCAACAAGGGTGAAATTATCACAATTGAAAAGTACACAAATGGGGTACAACATGTATTAAAGCTTAGGCAACAAGACCATTTTACGTTTATATTGATATACAAGAGGCATACAATGGAGTGTTCGATGATGAACAATGGATGATACTAACCATAATTTGTCACATCATATAGTTCAGCCCTTAACTGGATAAAAAGCATCCCAAGTTCAGGTTGTCAGGAATAGTACACACCACTGGTACATTTGGCCTACCCGGAACTGGGCAAAGCTGTGTTGTAAGCGTATTTGTATTCTTTCACCAGAATCCACAGTGAAGCTGTGAACATAATAAAAACATCATTGATAAACTGTTCATTATGGTGTGGTGAGGAGAGATGCAATTTGACAGGACAGGAAGCTCAGACAGTGAAACCGACAGTATGAAATGAAAGCCAGGACTTGAAAGAATCACAAATTACTGTTATCAATTCATTCATATGTTATGTCAAGTTTTTCAAGTAAACATCGGAAATGGCTTGTCTATTGAATCTGAGGAAGTAGGCTTGTGTCTACGAAAGCTCTTGTTGAAATAAACTAGTTGTTTATTTGTCTATTGAAGGTAGATGTTCACAAATATACCAGTACAGGAAATGACACATTGAGATTCTAAAAACATCCCCTTCAGGTTTCTTACAATGAACTATGCCGGAGTCTCCCAGCATGGTTAATCCCTTACACAACAGGCCACTAAGAGAAACTGATCTATTCTTGTGAGGTTCACAGGTTATTTCAATTAACAAAATATACATGTCTGTTCAGCAATTGAAAACATCATAATAAATACAATTCTCTGCTATTAAAATATCT
This sequence comes from Hanleya hanleyi, assembly GCA_036873755.1. Classification (NCBI taxonomy): domain Eukaryota; kingdom Metazoa; phylum Mollusca; class Polyplacophora; order Lepidopleurida; family Hanleyidae; genus Hanleya; species Hanleya hanleyi. The sequence goes on along the minus strand of JAVTVY010017442.1, from coordinate 45,626 downwards.
GGGTTTTTTATATTAGTTCAGATGGATTTCATTTAAAGTGGAAATCTGTAATTTCTAATAAGATCAATCATTGCTATGGGTAAAATTTTATGTTCGCTTATTTCTGAAATTGGCAATTATCCCAATGTCAAGCTCAGAGCCACAACAGTAGAGCCTACTACAATTTTATTTATGATCTACTGTTTTAGATATGTGGTGTTCAATAATACTGCAAACTGACATTCTCTAATGCAGAAGCAAAGTAACTCCGAATAAACTTAATAAACGCATGGTGACAGTCTCAATATTTCGACAAAATTTTATTTGTCATCTTCAGGATGTGATCTAACAGCAGTTACAGGCTCTTATATACAAAACGACTAACAAAGACTGAAATGGTTCGATACTATTGAAGGTAGATGTTCACATTCTCTACGTAAATGCAATTGATATACAAAAGTAATATATTATATCTGTTGTCAATATATTCGACATTTATATATTTTCATTTTCAAATTTGTTATGTTCGCTTGATCAAGGCTTCCGGCAAAAGGCCAAAAGCTCATGCATTAAATTGCATTTATGTGAAGACACCCATACTTTGTAGTCATTTATTTATATTTCGAGAATGGTACACATAAATTCAACGTAGTCAATGAGCGTTCAAAGTTGGTAAGGTTAGACAGCATTTTATATCTAAGGTTAATTACACTGGGCTTAATAAAATCAATAAATCAATAAAACTATATGCCTAACTATCCTACCCATAGATTAGAGAAGACGAGAAAATCAACCAACACGCCACCTTTCCTTCATAAACCAGTGAGATAAATCAATCTTTTCAAGGAAGTATAATGTTTTGGTTGTTTACAGTGTAATATACAAACCTGACAAAGTTATTTAAATAACTTAATATATTTTAAAATATTCCAAAATATTCCAGACTTAACAAATGGATCACTATTACAGCTTGCAAATAAAAAACATTAGGCCCTATCAATTGTTCAATTTTCAAATGCACAAATCTTTTTCACACTTTAGTGTTGGCGTAAATGATCACTTTAGAACGCTATTTTAGCCTACAAGTTGCAAAAGGTACTTACCATCAATCTCAATCAGTTCCATCAGCCATAGATAATCGGAAATATGACTTTTACGGTCTCCAAATCATTCAGCTGATAACTGCAAAAAACATGAAACATTCGGCCGCCATCTTTGTTTTTCTCTGTGCAGCGCCACCTAGTGTCAGTGTCAAGAAGCAGAGTTACCTCCCCTCCATTCAGGGTAGAGCGACTTTGTAAATATCATTCAAATTGGGAAACCATTTGAAAAATGCACACCGACCTATATTTGTTCTTTGTTTTCCCCCCATGTTACACAATTATGACTGCAACAACAAGCATTATTCAAAAAGTTAATTACTTTGATTTACCACCAGCGCACATCCTTAATTCAATTTTAATTAAAACTTTAATTCAAAACAATCAAAATTTAAAAACTTCATACATTTATTCCAATTTTAATAAATTTCTGATTAAGATTACCAGTGAATTCAATTTGAGTTAGAATATTTAAATTTTAGTTTTCAGTGACCTTGCATTTGTTTGGATATCGAACTATGATGGGTGGCAATTAGATTTTTTTGTCAATTTTATTAGCATTTGCTAAATGACATTTCAAAATACTTCACAGTCAAATATCAGCATAACGATAGAATATCATAATATTGAAAATAAAATTAATCCTTCAATTCAATTGTAACTTAGTTTATTGAAAACATCAATCATGAGTTTGTATTAAATTCAAGTTAAAATTTAAGATAAATTTCATATGAAACTACCAAAATTGATATTTGATGCCTCATGAGCAGCAGATTGGAGATTGGTGGTACAAAATCTCTCCCTCCAACTACGAGCAGTCAAATATCGAGAACATTACTTGGGTGTTGTGGACTGATATTGAATCCTATTTGATCATATTAAATTGCAAATCCTATAAGATCTGGATCATATAGGGTCCAAAATACTACACTGGTGTTGTGGTTATGATGCTTTGGGATTTATTAGTATAGCACAACTCTGTAGTACAGTAAAACACTGTTATAGTGAACACTATACCGGCAGTGTAGTATAGTGTAGAAACCACAAAATAATACAATTGTGTAGTGGTATGCTTATTATTTTTTTTTTATTAGCATAGCTTAACAACTCTGTAATACCGGTACAGTAAAACCTGGCTGTAGTAAATACTACACTGACACTGTAGTAAACTATAGAAACCACAAAATACTACAGATGTGTTGCAGTTTGTAGCATAGCTCAACACCACTGTCTCACAGTAAAACACTGCTGTAGTAAATACTACACAGACACTGTAGTAAACTGTAGAAACTACAAATTACCACAAAATACTACACTTGAGTTGTGGTATGCTTTGGTTTTTGTAGTATATTAAAGCACTGCTGTAGTAAATACTACAATGACACTGTAGTAAACTGTAGTAACTATAGAGTACCACAAAACACTATACCTCATCTATAGTTTACTACAAAATACCTCACTTTACTACAAGTTTGCTGTAGTATTTTGTGGTAAAGTGTGGTATATTTTCATAAGGGTGGCCATAGGAAGGATAGGTCCATCCTGGGAAATTCGCACACGTTCATTGTGATATGGGTTGTTTGGTCTTGTTTTTCACGTCTCGTCATTTAGAACACGATGGGAAGGATCTCGGAGCGCAACGGTGAAATCTTTGGAAAAGTACCATATAGCCCATATAGTCCCATACTGGCTATATGGGGGTATAGGTTCAACCTGGAAGAATCACACACGTTCATTGTGATATGGGTTGTTTGGTCTTGTTTTTCACGTCTCGCATTTAGAACATGATGGGAAGGGTCCCGGAGCGCAACGGTGAATTCTTTGGAAAAGTACCATAGCCCATATAGTCCCATACTGGCTATATGGAGGCATAGGTCCAACCTGGGAAATTCACACACGTTAATTGTGATATGGGTTGTTTGCTCTTGTTTTTCACGTCTCGTCATTTAGAACACGATAGGAAGGCTCTCGGGGCGAAAAACGTAACATTGGTCACCCTCTCCACTGTCCACTTGGTGTTGGGCCCATTCCAAGGGATCCACGGTGTCCAGTTTCTCCAGCATCGTCTCTAGCGACACCCGGTTAATGATGGTAAACGGTTGGTCAAATACCTGGATGTTCCTGCTCGGGTAAAAGTATCGGACTTGGACTGTCTCCTTATGCTGCAGCACATAACCAAACGCCAGATTTAATTTGAAGGCCGTAGTTTGGTCGTTGAAGATGGCTTCCACGTAGCTACGTAGACTACGTAGCTACGTAGACGAAATGGAGTTTCCATGTTTCGAGTATTTTGTTTGTAATTATTTTTCAGAACGTCATCTGTCATTGTGATGTCCGCAACATGTTTGATATTCGACATACTTTGTTGCAAATTACAGTGTTAGAAAAAAACCTCCGGCCACTGACCCCGTCGCTGAGCTCAACTGTCTGCTGGTAAGTTTGTCAAGATGAGATGTAAATTGTGTTATAAGTAATCATAAGATTTAGTGGAATGTAATAAGTAATCATGAGATTTAGTGGAATGTATTACAATTACGGAGAGATATTATATTTTTGTTGTAAATGTCATTGAGTACTTGTGGACCAAAAATTATTGAAGTTCTCAAGTGGCCTCTCCCTCTTAGGCCATTGTCACTTTAAAATGGATGAGGGAGTTACATTTTCATGCACAAATCTCACTCATTTTCTTCAAATTTGTATATAATTTTTTGCAATTTAATAATAATAAATAATTATAGCATCTAGCATGTGTATTTAAAAAAGCAAGGTTATGCTAAACAACCAATCCAGTGACGATGGCCTTACGTATACTTGGTGCATCAAGCTGTTTGTCTGTCCCTTTGTCCGCCCATCACACCCATGTTCGTGTTGTATAATCATTATACATTTAGAGTGTTTGACTTGAGACTTAGCAGACTTATTGATCATGCTTCACAGCAAATGAATTTGAATATTATTTTTGCCGATTTTGTTAAGTTTCGTGATCAATTTCATTGTATATGTGCCATCATTAACGCTCCTGTACTCGGAGTTAAGCCCAACTCACACTACGAGCATTTCGTTGTATTAGAACAGAACAGTTTGTTCGTGTTTTTGTTCGTGGTAACCTCACACTGCTAACATTTTCTCTTGACCGCCAGTCGCCGCGATCAAGCAGCGAGGCTGTCGGTCATGTGATCATGTTATGTTTTGTTGTGTCATGTGAGAGCGGCTTCATCACATGACCGACAGCTGCCAGTTGATTGGATAATGTTGTATACTGTCCTTGTTGTCTGGTATAGTCCAATACCGGCAGTATATATATGTAAGAAGAAGACACCCACACAACACGTCAAGCTTGCACATATGTATTCTAGAGACAACGTGGTCAGCAGCCTGTCCACAATCGGCGGGAAGGATAGGTCACATGACCTGACGTATGTACCGAAACACGTGGGGCTAAATATAGATATACGTATCTAGGGTCATAATACAACATCTCCCTTCTTGAAAATAAAGAAAATCGGTTATCGATAATCAGTCTTCAGTTGCATTAATGTATCTAATGTTTTTGCAAAATAGAATTACTCTGACGAAGTCATTTCTCAGAAAATAATTCAATGTTCATATTCGATGTATAGTAAATGTCATTGATCACATAATGTCTTTGAAATAAAATATCATTTGAATGGAAATCAAGTTCGTGTTGAATTAGTTAATTCAATTATAGTCCATAATCACGATAGCATCCATTCGATGTTCATTGTAATGACAAAAGTTCACTGGATCAGTTAAATAAATGATCATCAAGCACATGCATTATGCTTAGAGTTCAATTAGATATGATCATTTATAATCACATACAAGTTAAGCTTGTTTGGTGCCTTAACGACTCTGCCGGATGTCGTGCGATATTCACCGGAGGTAGAATCACAAGTCGGAGTCGCGTTGGTAACTGAAGGCACGTTTGAATTATTCACAGGATTGTTTTCTGCCATGGTAGGTTCAACATCTTCATCAAACCTGAAGGTTTCTCCCGTTGGTCGTATATGACGTCTGTTACGTCGATAATGCGCACCGGATTGTCCTTCAACAACGTAGGATCTAGGTTGGTGTACGCAGTGTTCTTTCACGATCGCGGGTTGCCAGCGCTTGGATGTCGGATGTTGAATCCTCACACTCTGGCCTGGTGGAAGTTCTGGGAGAGGTTTTGCCTGTTGATCGTAAGGTTTCTGCCACTTGTGTCGTCGATCACGAAGCTTACGCGATATTTCCTCTTCCTTTTCTTTGTTAACACAAGGAAGATTCGACTGAATCTTACGATTAAACATAAGTTCAGCAGGAGAAGGAAGTCCTGGTACTAATGGTGTCGTCCTAACACACAACATCGCGAGAGCTGGATCCTGACGAGATTCCAGAATCTTTTGCAAAGTTTGTTTCGCGACGTCAACATATTTCTCGGCCTTTCCTTTGGCTTGAGGGAAATAGGGGCTACTCGTTGTGTGTTCGAATCCGTACTGCTTGGCAAAGTTCTCGAATTCTCTCGAGTCATATTGCCGCCCGTTGTCACTGACTACAATATTTGGTACACCGCACTCAGATAGAACTTCTTTCATGTTTCTGATCACATTAGTTGCGGAGGTAGAAACAAGTTTCCTGATAACTGAGAACGAACTGTAGTAATCTACCACGAGTAGATAGTTGTCGTTGTGCCACGCGAACAAATCAGTGCCAATGATTCTCCACGGCTGTTCCGCTTCGAGTTGAATCAGTGGTTCCTTCTGTTGTGGTTGTGCTGGCATGCATGGCAGCTTCGCACGAGTTGTTCGATATCAGCATTGATACAGCACCAGAAAACTGATGTCTTTGCGCGTAGTCGGCATTTGTCGATGCCTTGGTGACCTGCATGAAGAAGTTGGAGAACTTCTGGCTGTAGGTGTTTTGATATGATCACGCGGTCCGTCTTGAGGAGTACACCGTCATACACGCTGATCTCGTCGCGATAGTTCCAGAACTCGTGTAGCTCCGGTGGACACTCGCGTCGTACATTTGGCCATCCAGCTGTGACCATGTCCTTCAGGGTACACAGCAGAGTATCCTTGGAAGTCAATTCCTTGATCTGTTGGAGTCTAGATTCTGTCACGTTCACTAGCTCGTGCACCGTTACATCCATGTCTGGAATTTCTGCACCGGGGATCGGGGCTCTTGGTAGCGCGTCTGCGACAGGTATCTGTTTACCCGGAACATACATAACGGTGAAGTCATATTTCTGGATCCGGAGTAACATTCTCATAAGCCTTGGAGGGGCGTTGCTCAGTGACTAGCGCGTGATGCTCTCCAGAGGTTTGTGGTCCGATTCGATGGTCACGTGTCGGCCACAAACGTAGTGATGGAAGCGTTCGAGTCCAAACACAATCGCGAGCATGTCACGTTCGATGTTACAATAGTTGGATTCAGTTTCTGTCAAACTTTTGCTTGCATACGCGATTGGACGTCCGTCCTGGAAGAGTGCTGACCCTACATCGCGTTTGCTAGCGTCTGTCTGTGCCGTTAAGGTTTTTTTCGGGTCGAAGAAGGCTAGTACGTTACTAGAACTAATTGCCTCTTTGAGTTTCTCGAAGGCCAGTTGATGTTCTGGTCCCCATCGAAAATCTGTCCTTTTTGTGAGGTCCGTCAGCGGTGCTGTGATGGTGGCCAAATTGGATGTAAAGCGTCCAAGATAATTGGCCATTCCGAGGATCGACTGAAGCTCTGTCACCGTTTGTGGTGGCTTCATGTTAGTGACGGCAGAGACCTTGTCAGGGTCTGGTTCAAGTCCGTCCTTGCTAATGTAGATTCCGAAGAACTTTATTCGATCCTGTTTGATCACACACGGGTTGAGTCGAATGCCAATCTCAGCAACGCGTTCAAGTACTCTGATGAGGTTCCTATTATGTTCAAGTTGGGTCTCCCCATATACCACAATGTAGTCGGCTATTCCGATTACACCCTCCAGTCCTTCGAATGCTTGGTCAACCTTTTTTGTGCTGATACAAGGCCAAACGGAAGCCGTTTGAAGCAATACCGACCGTATGGGGTGTTGTACGTGGTGAGTAGTTGAGACGGTTCATCAAGCAGGACGTTCCAGTACCCAGATCTCGCGTCTAAGATACTGAAGACCTTAGCATTGGTCAATTTCGGCAAGACGTCATCGAGCGTTGGTGTATAATGATGTTCTCGTTTTACCCATTTATTTAAGTCACGTGGGTCTAAACACACTCGGAGATCACCATTTGGCTTAGTGACATAAACCAAACTGTTCACCCATTCTGTCGGAATATCCACTTTCTTGATAATATCAAGATCCTCCATACGCTGTAATTCGTGCTTCAGTGGTTCCTTAAGTGACTCAGGGACGCGTCGCGGTGGGTTTATGACGGGCTCAGCGTCCGGTCGTAGTTCAATATGGTAGTTTCCAGGGAATAGACCGACGCCTTGAAAGCATTCCGCATATTGTTCCAGGATGTCCTTTTTGGCATCACCGGAATTGCCACCAAGATTCACTGGTTTGTCCGAGTGACGTTGGGTGTGAACACTGCAAATTTCACTGTCTTTGTGACATGCCTGGCAGGTTGTACGATCCTCACAGTTGAGTGTCACCAGTCATAGGTCTATACATGTGCGTAGACCGAGAATCGTATATCCGTCAGCTTCGCTGATGTGAAACTCTGGCCTCACCGTATTCTGTAGGTGGGAGCATTGTATTTCACTGACACCGTATTGTTTAATACGCGATCCACCATAAGCTGTCAGCTTCGCGGTAGACGGCTTGATGCCGGTCGGCTGTCCATGCCCATCGACACATTCAGGGAACAAGCGTTTGTAGACCCTGATTGGCATAACGTTCGATTGTGCACCTGTGTCAACCTTACACTTGAGTGTACAGGTACTGTCTTTCGTTGGTACACGAATACTAGCGAAAGCTTGATCGCGAAGTCCATCTTTATAGATCGTTTCCAGAGTTATCTTACCCGAAGTAGTGAATTGCCGTTGTCTGGGTTTGGAGTCAGTTTCCACGTTAACCACGTCAAATACAAATTCTTCAAAGCTGTCAGAGACGCTACTGTCCGCGTCATTTCCGTCGGTGACAACATGAACTTGTTTTCGTCTGTTGTGTGGTTTTCGCGACAGGGATCGATGATGAGCTTGAAACCGGTTTTGTGAACGTGGACGTCGCCCATTGTAGCTTGGCTTGGATAAGCAAACTGTCGACCAATGGTTATTTTTTCCACAGATGTCACATTTCGATCCTAACGCAGGACATTTCGCATCACGTCCGTGATTGCGACCACAGTTCCAACATTGTCCTTTTTTAAAGTTTGGTTTGCTGGTCTGTGTACGATTTTTATCATCATACTGTCTGTCATTTCTGCTGACTGAATGAACAGATTTAGTAGTATCCTGTATGTCATTCATCTGGTTTTGAGTTGCCTCAAAACTTCGCACAAGGCTGAGAGCTTGATCTAGTGTTAGTGTTTCATCCTTAGAAATTAATTTCCTTTGAACACTAGTGTTATGCACACCGGAGATCAAGGTGTCAAGTAACTGTTCATCCGTATTGGTGAAATCACATTCTGATGCAATAACTTTCGCCCGTGTCATGAAGGCATCGATTGATTCCTTTGTCTCTTGTTTTAGAGCCCGCAACTGGAACCTGGCAACACGGAAGTTTGATTTTGGTCGAACAAAGTTGTCAAATTTGGACCAATGAACGTCTAGTTTCTTTTTCTGAGCATCGGATAGTGTCCATCCTTCGCGAATATCACGACCGTCCTCACCAACCCACAACATAAGATACTGGACCTTAATTTCCTCCTGTTTTGCCGCTAAAGGCCCGTTGAAAATAAATTCACATATCTGTTTGAATTTTCGGAATGTTTCTGGGAGGTTGTTAGATTTCCAGTCTATGCTAGGGATCGGTATACCTGTAAGTTCTGCCATGGCTCAATGTTGATATTCACAATAATTTATTTCAAGAAAGTTCATCCGTTGCAGAAAAATTGAATCTCAAAAGTTCATCCGTAATTTCAGTTGCTTTCGTTTCCACAGAATCGGGTAAATGTATAGCGTAAACCAGTTCAATAAGTCGATAATGGTGGATGACAGTTTGTTTACAGAATTTTCTCGTTTGGCGGGAAATCGGCTGATCGTGACGTAAGTGTCTATGCAAATGAGTCAATAAATGCATATATTTTTTCCGACAGCGTGGTCGATCCAGCTAAGCACCAAATTAAGAAAGTTCCTGGTTATATTTCATGAAGTGTCAATAAATGTCTTACCTGGCCCATAGGCACAATTAGTCCAGTATAACGTGACACCAGGCTTTCTCTTTGAATATGCTGTTGTTTACTGACAAGCCATGGTAGTCCCGTAGGCTTCATAGTGAACGCAAATCAAACTACCTCCCCCAACATATGAGCGGGAAAAATGGCCCAAATTGAAAAAATAAAGAATTTCCCTGCCCACTCACCTTGATAGTTTCAAATACCAATACATACTGCATACATATCACGTAATTTCCAACTCTGACACGTCCAATAACACGAGGGTGCACCTTCTTTATCTGGAGACTTTCCTCCGTGCGATCAATCTTTTCTCGCAAGATGGCGACAAAAGAAAGGACTTTGACCCTTATCCTTATATGGGTATATCACGTGCTCACTAAACTGCTCGCATCGTACGCAATGTTTGGGGAAACTCCCTGGGCCACCAAGGGGCCTTCTGAAATTATCATATTACGTTACAGAGTATCATTGAATAACAATTAAACGGCCGTGTTGCGATCAAACTGGTACAATGGAACAATTAAACGGCCGTGTTACGATCAAACTGGTACAATGGAATAAAGACAGCACGGATTTCTCCAGCTTTTCCTTCACACATTCCTTCACAATTCCTCAATGACCGTTGTATTTCTCACCATATATAAAAGAAACACTGCCCTATCTTTCGCCATATACACCGTCGTGTGTGACCTCCAGTAGTTATCAATATGTCCAGAGAGGAAATTGTGAAACGATATGAAGACAGGTGTAAAAGACGTTTGGGGTATAATTTGGAGGAAGAGCAAATCCAAGCAATTGTACACACGTTGTCCGGCTCAAACACATTTGTGTGCCTTCCAACTGCATACGGGAAATCTAATTGTTTCGGTTTGGTACCATTTCTCCAGAATAAGGTAACAATATTATCCACAAATACGCACTGTACCGATTAGCCCATTTTGCACAGTCCTAGGGACCGTTGCACGAACTGCGCGTAAGCCCTACTTAGCGTGAGCGTAGCTACGCCGACCCGTGTCACAAAGCCTTTAAATTTACGTAAAGACGTAAGTTACTGCGTAACTTCCAAGTCTGCCCGAGAGTATGCTTAGCGTGAGCGCAACTACGCTTGCATGTAACCATGCCTGTAATAGATTAATCTAATAACGTAGTTGTCAAATTTTATGTATCTTAACACAATGCTATTCTATGGATAACAACTTCTTTATTGCTGTGGAGCTGACGTTTCGTTGGACGTTTCGTTGGAAGTATCTCCAACGAAACGTCAGCTCCACAGCAATAAAGAAGTTGTTATACATAGAATAGCATTGTGTTAAGATACATAAAATTTGACAACTACGTTATTAGATTAATCTACTACAGGCATGGTTACATGCAAGCGTAGTTGCGCTCACGCTAAGCATACTCTCGGGTAGAAGGCTTTGTGACACGGGTCGGCGTAGCTACGCTCACGCTAAGTAGGACTTACGCACGGACTTAGGCTTACGCACAGTTCGTGCAACGGTCCCCAGGACTGTGCAAAATGGGCTAATCGGTACAGTGCGTATTTGTGGATAATATTGTTACCTTATTCTGGAGAAATGGTACCAAACCGAAACAATTGGATTTCCCGTATGCAGTTGGAAGGCACACAAATGTGTTTGAGCCGGACAACGTGTGTACAATTGCTTGGATTTGCTCTTCCTTCAAATTATACCCCAAACGTCTTTTACACCTGTCTTCATATCGTTTCACAATTTCCTCTCTGGACATATTGATAACTACTGGAGGTCACACACGACGGTGTATATGGCGAAAGATAGGGCAGTGTTTCTTTTATATATGGTGAGAAATACAACGGTCATTGAGGAAATGTGAAGGAATGTGTGAAGGAAAAGCTGGAGAAATCCGTGCTGTCTTTATTCCATTGTACCAGTTTGATCGTAACACAGCACCATTTAATTCAATATAATGGCATGTGAGCTGCGTACGATCTGAAGGCTTGACTTGTGTTATATAAATTGGGAATAACATTAGGCCATCTTGCGAGAAAAGATTGATCGCACGGAGGAACGTCTCCAGATAAAGAAGGTGCACCCTCGTGTTATTGGACGTGTCAGAGTTGGAAATTACGTGATATGTATCCAGTATGTAATGGTATTTGAAACTATCAAGTGAGTGGGCAGGGAAATTCTTTATTTTTTCAATTTGGGCCATTTTTCCCGCTCATATGTTGGGGGAGGTATTTTGATTTGCGTTCACTATGAAAGCCTACGGGACTACCATGGCTTGTCAGTAAACAACAGCATATTAAAAGAGAAAGCCTGGTGTCACGTTATACTGGACTAAGGCACAATTTGCTCAGGTAGATCCAGATGTTTTTCCAGTGTAAAGTTTCTTAAAATGGAGAGCTGGCGAAATGTCAATGTCTGTAATTAGACACAATGTCAGACACATAAATTCGTTCAGTCGATTGTATAATCCTGTATGTTCAGAAACGTTCTTGATCCAGTACACTTACTCGTCCGTAAACAGCAGGGGAAAATGTCCTTTTTCACGCCGCCTGGAGAGGTCAACTTGAGCGCCGGGAACTGTATGCCTGTGACAGCAGAACAGTCCGTGATCTGCTCGGGGTGTCTGGCTCGCTTGTACAATGAGTACATGTGCAGGCATATTCGTCATGTAAGGAGCTTCAAAATAATCCAATGCAATGATGCTGTGAGCGATGGATAAGTTCATTATTCTGACACCATGTTGTATACTGTCCTTGTTGTCTGGTATACCGGTAGTCCAATACCGGCAGTATATATATGTAAGAAGAGGACACCAACACAACACGTCAAGCTTGCACATACGTATTCTAGAGACAACGTGGTCAGTAGCATGTCACAATCGGCGGGAAGGATAGGTCACATGACCTGACGTATGTACCGAAACACGTGGGGCTAAATATAGATTTACGTATCTAGGGTCATAATACAACAGATAACTGTTGGTAAATGGTCGGATACATGTTCGCGTTCACCTCACACTGAAGACAAACACTGTTTTGAAGACGAAAACATGTTCCGAAAATCAAACATGTTTGATTTCATGAACTTGTCCCTCGAACAAAACGTTCGTGTTTCTGGGCACCTCACACTGCAGACAAAACATGTTTTGAACAGTGTTTTTGTTCTAATACAAAACAATTGTCGTAGTGTGAATTGGGCTCATGACAAGAGGATTGTAGCATGACTGCCCGGTTGGTTATTGGACACTTTTTATGAAGAAGAGTCTGCAGGTCGGCCATGCAACCACGTATAGACGAGAAAGTAACACTGGATAAAAAGACTACATCTTTAGTGATTAATCGTCATAAAAAAACATTGAAGAAATAATACGGGGAGAGAGTGGGGACAGTTGAAACGCAGGGATCATTCACGGTATGAAAATGCAAGTTTGCGCCAAGTCATTAGACACTTTTTCAGTGATGGATTTATTTGAAACTAATCAACTTACTGCCATATTGTTTGTCCTACAGTCTTTAGTAAACCTCCAAGAATATTTAAACATGAATCAGCACTGTAGCCCATCCGCATGTCATTTTGAAGGAATGGTAGTACCCAAAAGCTTGGTACTCTAAGTACTGGTTACCAAAAATGGAAGGATAATTATCATATGGTCAGTGCTATTGTCAGTGTGAGCCACATGTCATGCTATCGTAAACTGGCTGCTTCCCGGAATTATTCTATTCTCAGACGGAGTGGCGGGGAGAAATTTACATCGTCTGCCAAACGCCGGTCGCGTTGCACACTCAAATTCAAACTGAAGATTCTCTCTATTTGTGGGAACATTTTCAGTATAATTTCGTTGAATTTAAACAAACCTGCAATCAGGAAACTGGAGGAAATTTTCTGACGCATTTTTTCACCCAAATTTGTGACACTATCTTCGACCCGCATGAGGGCTTAACGTGCACAAATATCGTGAGTAAACAGAAATTTATCAACGTGTCTTTGTAACTCAACTGTAAAATTAAATTTGTATTACAGTTGTCATGTAATATTCCCAGAAAATAGCCCCACTTTGCCCCATTTTGTTCTGCTCTGTAGGTCCCGTGATGCTATGGATGTGGAGTATTGGCAGAAGACAATCAATATATTGATTACGCAATGTTTTTTTCTCGTCTTTCAAACTACACGGTGTAGTGTGCGGAATGCGGTCTGTTATTCTATTTTATTGGTTATAAACAAAAATGGACTACATGTATGATAATTGCGTTATGCTCTACCAGAAAATTCATTAGGCTAAAGATTTTTACCAACCAGAAATTATACCATTTGAGGAAGAATCTCCATTTAAATAAAGGGATGGCCCTTGAGATCGAAACTAAACCAGTTGATCCCTAAATCAATTAAAGTACTCTATCAACCAGAACGATGAAAAATCCGTTTCCGTATAAGGTTTGGTTTTGTATTGTATATCGCGTTTAGCGCGCGTAAATTTCTAGTAATTGTTGCAGAGAAAGAGAACAAGCAAGGTTATAGGTAGGCCTATGTATTTCTCTCAATAATATTACCGGTACTATTCAAGAAGAGAAAGGATCTATGCAATAACAAACTTTTGAAGTAATAGCGTTTTAAAAGAAAGATTTTGAAAAGATTGGAACTTTTCGACACCGAGGGCGACAACAAGTATGCAGTGTTACAACAACAACAACGCATACCAGTACACTAAGATGTCGGTATGTTGGAATTACCTCCTTCAGTGGGACCATGTTTGTCTTTTGAGAGTCCGGTTGTACATGAATCCACCCTGTGTCAGTTTCACTTCGTCGACAACCTCCGAACAGGGTTATCCACCCTTCTATCAGTCGATCGACCCTGCCGTCACCCACTTCTACAGGGCGAAAAAAAGGCATTGTGGGTCTTTACCAAGCCATGTGGCCACTGACATCACGGAGATTGAAAGTGCGAGATGATTCGAACTGCTCTGTATCGCAACAACTTGAATTGACCAGAATTAACCAACTGCAGCGCATTTGAGGGGATTTGGCAGACAAAAGAAAACAAACAATCGTTGACTTCTGCTAATTAAGGATAGCTGTTCCCTTAGAGGGTCAAAATTGGTCATTTTTTTTTTTGATTTCTTCATTCAAATATTCACTGTTTCCTCTAACATTTGGTGAAAAATGAAAGCAAAATTATAAATAGAAGTGTTTCAATATTAGGATTAAAAATTTTGTTTCCGAGGTACTGGAACAATTAAACAGATTACCTTAGCTTGGGCTTGACTACTATTATTTTTGTCTGTTAAATTTCCCTTTCCAAAACTCATTTCTGCAGTATTATGGTAAGCTAATTATCTATGAGTCCCACTTATTTACATTAATCTACCCCCTTCTGATCAAAACCATGCACACATCCGTATTTTTGTTTCTAATTTTAACAGTGACACTCACGCACATTCACATCTGCAAAGTTAAATATCTCAGTGTTTACTATGCTGATAAGGACTGTTTGGTTGGTAAGATTCAGGTTTTATGAAATGGTGTTTTCGTACAGGGCTATAGGGTGCAGTCCACAGTAGACCCCTTGTTGGAAATAGACCCTTGATATAGCCCTTCCGTCTTTCCGAGTACCATGCAGAAACCCCATATAAAAGTACATGTACATATTTTCTTTATGGGAATGCTCATACCATAAATTCAACATACGTGCCAGTTATGTATAATGTACTGGAACTTACTCCAAATTTTCTGAAAAAAATCTATTGAAATGACCCAAAATACGCTATATTTCGTTCATTTCCTAGAAAAATCTTGACAATCGATTTCAATAAGATTTCTCTCCAGTGTTCCCCGTCTCGAGGCAAGATAAAAAAGCTATTCAAAATATAGGGTCGACCCTTTCTCACATATTCCGTAATATGCAACATACCCGTATTTTTGGGTTCTGCGTAGCAGAAACCATTAAAGTCTATGTGTTGAATGGTCTCAGGTTATAAATGAGGCTCCCAAGGATGGTATGCGTCGATAACTTTGTCACAATTTGTGTCCCTGAGCGCCAAGAAATAGTTCGCTTTCACCCATTGAAAAGTAACCTTGGCGTTACTTTTGCCCTCATCAAATATATGTAATAGTGTTTTTATGTGAATGGAATCATTGTCTGAACTATTCATGCGTTTATCTTGTGAAATAGTAGATATTTTTGGTATAAATTTAAAATAGCCAGGTTGAGGAGTATGGCAATGTACGGTGAGGTTCGCTGTGGTACTATATGATGCAGGCCTTAAAATTTGGGGAGAACGATCGTTCAGTTCGCCTGGCGGTTACGCAAAACGAAAGACGCATAGCCGATTATTCTTTCGCCTAAACTATGGCCCAAACTCTGTGTCATAATCACATAATTTTAATAAATTCCTGTAACCTGAAAATCATTTCCGATCGAAGCGTTCTGGGCTGAACTGACTAGAGTTTCAATGTTGACTTCACACACAAGAGACCCAGTCGAGGGGAGATAATTGTACGCGAAACCCATGTGCGTTTGATACACTCTCGGATACTTAGATAATATACAGCCCAGGTGTATATAGTGCTCTGTGGGATTATATGAATAGGGTAAAATATCTCAACTTTCACTCACCTGACTGCAATGTGTGTTCTGGTCATGGGGCCCTAACAAAGACGCAATACCATGCAGCCCCGAACGTGTGTGATACGTGGAGCCGAAAACGAAAGTGAATCGTAGAGAAACTTTACGTTCTACAGTTTTCAGATTAAAACGTGAATTTGGGAATTTAATTGGAGATAATATTTCAGAAATAGAGGTCACAATTCCAATGATAGAAGTCTGTCAGTCACACATAATTGGACTCTTTACGCAACACGTGGTAATGACGAAAATTGGTCACCGGGTAATGAGTTGTTTTGACCAGCGGCATTAGCAATGTCACAGGAAGCCGCTGCGAGTGGCTAGATTAGGGCCGGCTATGGGAACGAGATTATTATTACATACAAAATCAAAATGTCGGCGTAGATAGCAACAGCAAATTTTATTGAATGAACTCCAGTCAAAAACCAATGCCTGGCCACAACAAAACTCATTTAGCATAACCTATCTGCGTAACCTATTTGCATATGCAGTTCAGAAATTGGGGAAGATTTAACTACAGGTTACCTATTTTCAGGTTAAGCAAACTTTCAAATTTTAGGGCCTGTGATTGGTTAGTAAATTTATTCATTTGCCATTGCTATACCCATATATATGAATGTATTATTTGGCGGATGTAAATGCATAATTGTGACAGAAATTTTTTATGTTCCCGGGTCATTTACCCGACAACTCGAGTGTAAAAAGAAAACGAAATAAATAAATGCCAAACTAACAGATCATCACCAAATTATAGTGGTATATATTTGTCTTTTTCTTCATAAACATTCCATGAAAATATGCGATAAACTGACAGATTTCCCAGCCAGAATGAGATCATTCTTTTGAAACTGCTGATCACACGTGGAACAAGCGGCTTGACTCAATCTACTCACTTTAGCTGTGAAAACTGCCCTCTGGCTTAGTGGATTTATGGGAGCAGAAATGGAAGCGTCACACCTGTTTGTTTACTTTCTTATTTGTTCTACTTTTTGTGTTTTGTACTCTGTCCCAAATGGGATGCTCAGTACATAATAAAGAATCTTAATTATCATGCGCACAATTAATTTTCGGCAGACATTTGTGTACATCAGGCAGAACCCTCCAAAGCCTTAGGCTCTAGTTAAACACATGAAAAACGTTCGAAACTGAGGCTGACAAAGGTCGAGTTCGTGGCCCTACCTGCCATAGAGCTCAATCGAGCCACCCATCCGCATGTCATTTTGAAGGAATGGTATTACCCAAAAGCTTGGTACTCTAAGTACTGGTTACCAAAAATGGAAGGATAATTATCATATGGTCAGACCTGGGCGCTCTGCTGTATAATTTATTTTTTTTTCACTTTTGTATTGAACAATAATCCGAAACTATGGACTACTTCCTTATATTTGGATTTATTTAAAGCCTCTTCACTTCTTTAAAGGTAAAACCAGAAGTTAATGAACTTCTGGTAAAACAAATTGCACTGGCTCAAACCTGCCAGGCAAGCATATATCACGGGGAGATCGACGACAAGTATCCAAAGAGTGAACAGTTGAATCAATTGTATCATTGAGCCTCTACCCGCCTGTCGAGAATTAGACTGGATATCAACCCATTCGTCGTTTCAGTTTGTGGAATATGGGGGTGATGGTATATTTACTTCAGATAGGTTAATTGAAGATTAATCGATCTGTGGTCATTTAACCTAGTCAATCGGAATATGAATTTCCAACTACTGATGATCCGAAAATCATATCTGTCGGGTATTATATAGAGTTCATTCCGAACACTCGAAAAAGAGGAAACACTCCAGATTGTCACGAAAATGCGGCTCATTCTCTGCAGGATTCTTCATCAAAGATAATTTTTAAAACAAAGGGTGCAAATATTGGCTACTTTACCCTGCGATAGTCTCAGTTGAGGTTTGAGTCAATTGTTCTTTCTCTTTTAATAGATACCTACCAATCAAGTTGAGTATAATCGGATGGTATCCATTGACACACTAGTTAATAGCTTAAATTTGATGATATACAAAGATGACGGATGCAGCAATAAAGATCGAGCTTAATGATGAACGACCCCACATACAGTCTTTGGATGTAACCGGCCTCCAGTACCCTCAAAACCAAGTGATGGAGTCTGAACCGGTCAGCGCATTGACAGAAGATGTACTGGTCACTCCACAGCATAGGAGAAATATGTCGTGTTCAGGAGAGTTACTGAGGACAAGCGAACAGAACGTCAAATATGAGGTAACTGGCCATTCGATAGGAGATGTGCGGATTAAACAACAATTGTATAGACCAGTAAGTGAGGAGTCCTTCACATAATTAATTTTTCTTTAATGTACAGAGAAGAAGGATATTGCGATCTGCTTTTAGATATTTGGTACCAATTGATTTTACACTACAGATACAGCGCTGGTCAATCATCCGTTAAACCAGAGCCGAATGTGTGATTTCCATCTCACTTTGAAACTGCAGCTTCTCCAAATTAGAAAACTGTTGAATGCCTGAATTTAAATTACAGCATGTTAAAACTGTTGATAAATTTGTTAATTATATAACATATTAACTAAAGTCCCGGGTAACGGTCCGTGAATTCAGGATCTTAGATTTATTGGCTTATCATTGATCCATTTTTCTCAACAGGGATCTCCTCACCACATTACTAAAGCTGATTTTATTAAAACTGAGGAGAATGATGTATTGCATGGTAGTCCTGTTCCCCTGGTGATGTATAAAGTTGTCTCTAACCGTCAGCTTGGGTTGAATTTGACAGATCGCGGGAAAACTCAAACAGGAGAGGGACCATACAAGTGTTCACTTTGTGACTATAGCTCTATCTGGAAACCTGGTCTCACAGTTCACATGATATCCCACACAGGACAGAAACCATACAAGTGCCGGCTTTGTGACTATAGCTCTATTCAGAAACGGAGTCTCACAACTCACATGATGACTCACATAGGAGAGAAACCAAACAAGTGTTCACTTTGTGACAAAAGCTTTGCCTCGCGACGTGGCCTCACAGTTCATAAGATAATTCACACAGGAGAAAGACCATACAACTGTTTACTTTGTGACAAAAGCTTTTTTTGGAAACATAGTCTCAGAATTCACATGAGTAATCACACAGGAGAGAGACCATTCAAGTGTACACTTTGTGACTTTAGCTCTACCCAGAAACAGCGTCTCACAGTTCACATGACTCGAATTCACAAAAGAGAGAGACCATTCAAGTGTCGATTTTGTGACTATAGCTCTATCTATAAACAGAATGTGACAACTCACACGAGAATTCACACAGGAGAGAGGCCATACAAGTGTTCACTTTGCGACAAAAGCTTTACACAGCACGTATCTCTCACAGCTCACATGAAAATTCACACAAGAGAGAGACCATTCAAGTGCCGATTTTGCGATTATAGCTCTAGCTATAAACAGAATGTGACAACTCACACGAGAACTCACACAGGAGAGAGGCCATACAAGTGTTCACTTTGCGACAAAAGCTTTAAACAGAGCGTATCTCTCACAGTTCACATGAGAATTCACACAAGAGAGCGACCATTCAAGTGTACACTTTGTGACTTTAGCTCTACCCAGAAAAAGGGTATCACGGTTCACATGAGAACTCACACAGGAGAGAGGCCATACAAGTGTTTACTTTGCGACAAAAGCTTTAAACAGAGCGTATCTCTCACAGTTCACATGAAAATTCACTCAAGAGAGCGACCATTCAAGTGTACACTTTGTGACTTTAGCTCTACCCAGAAACATGGTCTCACATTTCACATGAGAACTCACACAGGAGAGAGGGCATACCAGTGTGAAAGTTGTGACTAAGTTCTATCCGGAAAAAGGGTTTCGAAAGTCACATGAGAAACCTTAAAAGAGAGCAACCATAAAATGTTCAGTTTGGGATAATAGCTTTGGGATTTTGAAACATGGTTTCAAATTCATATGTGTCTCACACAGGAGAGAGACCATTCAAGTGTCGATTTTGTGATTATAGCTCTTTCCTGAAACCGGATTTAAAATCAGACATGAATACCAGTGTCCACTTTGTGACTATACTTCCATTGGAAAACAGGTTCTTATCGATCTCATGAGAAGTCACACATGAGAGAGACCATACAACTGTTCACTTTGTGAGCTACCTCTATCCAAAAACAGGGACAGGGTGTAACATCTCACATGTCACTGGACATTAAGAAAAAAAAAAGATATGGTGATCAACCCAAGCATAAATACACAACGTTCGTGAAGTTAGAGAGCAGTTCACAGTTCACAATTCAGTCGGCGATTCAGTGGACCAGTCGTTATTTGGAATATGAATAACATCCTGATGTATATCTCCTAAATTAAGGCAGATAGGGTCTTCATATTCGGCAGTTATACAACACGAGTCAAGTCCTACATGCTGACCTAATTAATTTCCACGTCCGTCGCTAGGGGGCGGTGCTGTCAATAGCCGACTGATAGAATTTGAATAGCCTACTGGCCTATATCTTCCGATTTATAGTTGATAGGGCCTCCATATTTGGCAGTTATACAACACTCAACAGGTCCTACACGCTGACCTGATTAGTTTCCACTTCCACCGCTAGGGGGCGGTGCTGTGAATAACCGACTAATAGAGTTTGATAATTAGGTCAGCGTGTAGATCTTGACGAGTGTTGTATAACTGCCAGATATGGAGGCCCTATCCACTATAGAGCGGGAGATATAGGCCAGTATAGGCTATCTAAATTCTATCAGTCGGCTATTCACAGCACCGCCCCCTAGCGGCGGAAGTGGAAACTAAGTAGGTCAGTGTATAGGACTTGACGAGTTTTGTATAACTGCCAAATGTGAAGGCCCTATCCTCTATAGATCGGGAGATATACGTCAGTAGGCTATTCAAATTCCGTCAGTCGGCTATTCTCAGCACCGCCCCCTGGCAGCGGAAGTGGAAACTATTTAGGTCAGCGTGTATAGCAAGACATGTGTTGTATAACTGCTAAATGTGGAGGCCCTATCCACTATAGATCGGGAGATATAGGCCAGTAGGCTATTCTAATTCTATCAGTCGGCTATTCACAGCACCGCCCCTAGCGGCGGAAGTGGAGACTAATTAGGTCAGCGTGTAGGACTTGACGAGTGTTGTATAACTGCCAAATATGGAGGCCCTATCCACTATAGATCGGGAGATAATAGCCTAGACGAGTGCTGTATAACTGCCAAATATGGAGGCCCTATCCACTATAGATCGGGAGATAAAGGCCAGTAGGCTATTCAAATCCTATCAGTCGGCTATTCACAGCACCGCCCCTTGTGGGCGAAAGTGGGAACTAATTAGGTCAGCGTGACAAATGCTGTATACCTGCCGAATATGGAGGCCCTATCCACTATAGATCCGGAGATATAGGCCAGTAGGTTATTCAAATTCTATCAGTTGGCTATTCGCAGAACCGCCCCCTAGCGGTGGAAGTGGACACTAATCAGTTCAGCGTGTAGGACTTGACGAGTGTTGTATACCTGCCAAATATAGAGGCCCTATCCACTATAGATCGGGAGATATAGGCCAGTAGGCTATTCAAATTCTATCCGTCGTCTATTCGCAGCAACGCCCCCTAGCGGCGGAAATGGAAACTAATTAAGTCAGTGTGTAGGACTTGACGAGTGTTGTATAACTGCCAAATATGAAGACCCTATCTGCCTTAATTTAGGAGATATACGTCAGCATGATATTCATATTCCAAATAATGACTGGTCCACTGAATCGCTGACTGAATTGTGAACTGTGAACTGCTCTCTAACTTCACGAACGTAAATACACATAGAATACTCGCCTCAACTGTTTAATTCCAGCCAGGAAATTGAACTAGTTAAAAATTTCAAATTCCTCGGAGTAATGCTGACCATTAAACTAAGCTGGACAGCTCGCATTGATTACACACGTCAAAAAGTTGCTGCGAAATATTCGAATTATTAACCATATCAAAATCTCTGCGAGTAAAAAGACACTTTATTTTGTATTATTCCATGGCATTCCCGTACTTATCATACTGTAACTTTCTCTGTGGTAATGTGCCCAAGGTGTAATTCTACACAAAGAGAGCATGTATATATATTATGTATATTTTAGGATATTAGAATAATGATATTAGGACCGTATATTTGTCGAATTTTTAACATTGAAATTTAAATTACATGTACATAAATGCTTTCAAAAAATTATCCCTTTGGCATTTATATGTCCGGAATATTTTCAGGATCTCGAAATCTCTTCTTAGAAATGTTCATTGGTCAGTGTACTTATTATTAGGGAAATATAGGTACATGCACATACATCGGTAGATGGATTTCATGATACATGCAGAGGTCGAAAAAATTGAAGACGTTTAGTGACAGAAAAGCAACGATATGACTCTATAGGAAAGTATTCGTCGACTCGTAACATTCAGACCCGAGATTACGGCTTATTCTCGGACGTAACCTTAGATATTTGACGTATAGGTCGATGTAATGAGAGAATTAAATTGGAGTCCCATATTTCATGTTTTTATTTAACAATGTAGTACATGTATTCTGTATGATTGACAGCCTCAAATTCACCACAATCTTGGTGTTTGGCATACATCTCAAATACATTTACAATACAATTAATGTTTCCTTTGACAACATTTCTTGCGCATGTCGTACCCCGGAGAGTTCCTAATTACGATAAATGTACAACGCACGACAAATCTTTGCAAATAAATCTCACACATTTGAACATATTTGTCACAGTAGTGATCCGAATGCAAATCTAATTGACACATTTAGCCACTTCCAACCCTGTATTAAATATGTGCGAATTGTAGGTGACCATTGCATGATATATATGGGTACTGGTCATTTCGTACCCAAACCACTTCGCACCTAGTCCGTTTCGTACCCTAATTACAACGTTTTCGTACCCTAATCTTTTCGTGCCATATACAAACGCAGACACAAGTGTATTCGTATGAAACATTGTGAACATGATAACTGAAGATATATAATTAAAAAATATATATACTGTTGGAGATGAATTTCCAACTAATATACTTTGTTTCACTCATGGAGTGAGCTGTGTTCACGGACATATACACCGTACTCGGATCTAAGATTTTCAAGCTGATTAGAAGTTCTTGACAATGATCAGATCACTCAAATAAAAAATAAATAAAAGTAAAACAAAGACCATTATTCAAGTTAATACATCTTTTTTATTAGAATGCCGATCTCACATATAAAAATAAGAAATGTACAGATATATTTCAGGACATGAGATATATATCATAAGCAGACAGATTTACAGATATCAAAGAGAACATTATCACAAGATATATATTTACAAACATTTACGGACATACGTACATTTATACAAGAAGATAAGCAGCGTGTTATGCATGTAGATGGAACTTAACTGATTGATATGATTGATTGATTGTTTTTTTTACATTAATTGAGAGTTTGTTGCCGAAAACCAGGTATGTACGTTTTCGAGTCCCTGTGACACCGTCCATAAGTCTAGTGGGATCGGTGTCTGAAAGGGTGGCACTTGTATCATCTGCGAAAAGATTTATGTTCAAGATTGATGAGGCTTTATTCATGTCATTATTGTATATTAAGAAGAGTATCGGGCCAAATATTGATCCTGGGAAACTCCCTTGCAAATTGGATTAAGCAACGATAGGATATATGATAAACACTGTGAGAAGAAGATATAGATAGCTGCGAAACCAATCGTCTGCCATACCACGGAAGCCGTAATAACTGAGTTTTTACAGGATAATTTCGCGATTAACTGTATCAAAGGCTTTGCAGAGGTCCAGAAAATTGGATATGCTGAACTGTTTCTGTTCCTAAGCTGCAACAATCGTAAAGCTAGAACTGCGTGAAATGTGAAGTGATTAGCGGGGAAGCCAAATTTATTTGAGCAGATTATCATTCGCGCTTCAAGAAATATAATCCTGGAGGCTACAATTTCCTCAAATATTGTACTGAAGCATGGAAGAACAGAAATTGATCGATAATTTTCAGCGAGCATTTATAAACGGGAGTTAACTTTGCAGTCTTAAGAGGATGTATTGCAAGGAAAGGTTAATTCAGAGCCCCAAGAGCAAATCCAATTTGCTCGGATATTAATATAAATGACATGTAATAACCCACATCCAGCAGTTATTTACTTCAGGGTAAGACCTAACCAATTACACAACCAGTTGATTATCTAAGTTCAAATTGTAACTTTCATGTACAAAAACAAGAGCGTGACTCATGTTACGAAAAAAGACATGACCCTCAGACCACCATAGCTCAAACGAAATTTCTCTTCAAATTAATTGTGTGAAAGAATTCATCAAACTTTCATTAAACAAAGTACATCCGTAGCTAAATATTTGTGCAATATTGAACCTGATATATAATAGTAACAGGGAGATAGTTAAAGAAGATCGTGTTACTCGGGTTACTGAGACTCTGGCTACAGTTTGTCCGGGGCTAAATATTGATGCAAAACATTACCCAAAACAGAACATGCAACACTAGTTATACTGAAACAAAGTTATATGATAATTCTGGATGTATTTGGATAGAATAAGCTGCTTTTTATCATGTTTAGTTGCATGGAAACGAAATGACCCCCAGACCACTCTAGTTCCAATGAGATTTCTCTTTGAATTATTCATGTGAGAGAATTCATCAAATATTGATTAAACAATGTACATCCATAGTAAAATATATGTGCAATATTGAACTTGATATATAATAGCAACAGGGAGATAATTAAAGAAGATATAGCGTGACTCCGGTTACCGTGACTCAGGCTACAGTTTGTCAGAATCTAATCGTTGACACAAAACTGTATTCAATACAGAATATGCAACACTATTAATATATATGAACGATGATGCATGATAATTCTGAATGTGCTTGATTGGAATACAGATTTTTATCATGTTATTTTCATTATTATACTGCAGTATCATGGTCCAGTATGTGGTACACATCATGTGTAGTATTTTAGATGTACATGTATGATAGAACTCAATCAGTAAGACCAATTCAAAAGAAACGTGATGTATGTGCAGGTCGATACACTCATACAATCTAGAAGAACTTTTATATGCTTGCATATGTATTTCACCCAAAAGAATCCAAATGCAAGTAGCAAACATCACACAAACTAATGCCAGTTCTGGAGATGTTTTGTCCTGTACATTGTATATTGAATCTATGGTCCTCATCATCAATTGGCTTGATTGGTGTGGTTTATATCTTGTTTCGAAGACAAATGTACATGAACGAGAGAGAAGAGTTCAGCAATCCAACTATTAGTATCCAAGCTGCAGTGGAACTACACAGAACAAAATCTCAAATTAGGATATTATACACAAATGTGTATAGTCATACTCAAAGGTAGAAAGAATCGCAATATAACTGATCAAAATTCTGGTTTCAAATATTTGTCATCAATGCATATGTATAGTAGTTTATACAGCTGTAAAGTTGCAGTTATTTTCTTTGCGTTATGTGTAATGAGATGCAGATCAAACTCAGGTTACACGTGACTCAGGTTACAATTTTCAAAGTTACACCATTCTTTTTCTATTTAATATATATGAGCAGCTTTATCAGAAATGACTAAGGAAGATCTCTAGAATTTTTGCGACCCAACAATCCATTTGACTGTAAATTGCAAATTATGACATCTATGTCTCAAAGCAAACACGTGGTGCTACTATGCATTATGGGTAAAATATGCATGTGCGATCCACAAAAGGCGGATTTTGCCGTTGAGAACTTCAAATCATTGAGTAAACATAGTCTGATAAAACTATACCAAACACTAATCAGGTCAAAAATAGATTACGGGTCAATCGCGTATCAATCAGCATGTAAGACACAACTAAAAAGAATAGACAGCATTCAATACTCTGCTCTAAAAATAGCTACTGGAGCCTTCAAGGGTACCGCCTTATGTAGTCTTCAAATAGAAACCAATGAGAAACCGCTCCGCTTAAGACGAGCGGAATTGTCATTGAAATATGCAGGAAAAACAAAAGCTAAGGGCGAAAATCACCCATGCCACAAAATGTTCGAAGATAGAAGTGAATATGAATATCTAAAGAAAAACTGGGAAAAAGACTCCGCCCTCCTCGGTTATACAGTGAATAATCTATTCCAAGAACACGAAATGCACATCGCACTCATCTGCGACACGGACAAAATCACTAGGTCACCCTGGGAACTAGAGTCGCCCCAAGTGGACACAAGTATACACGACTACCTCACCAAAAAGGACAACCCAGATTTTATAAAAGCAACCGCCCTCGAATACATCAACCTAAAATGGAAAAATTATTTAAAAATCTATACAGACGGATCAAAAAACACGAATAATAACACAGGATCAGCCTTTGTTATACCTTAGCTCAACATACAAAATGGCTTCAAACTCCCAGACAATTTGTCTGTATACACCAGTGAACTGATTGCTATAATTAAGGCTCTCGAATGGATCCTCGAGCACAAACCAACCCATGCGGTTATACTCAGTGATTCTCTTAGTGGACTCACATCTATTGGAAATTCTATATCTAATAGTAGACCCGATCTCATACACAAAATAGAATGTATCTGTACACAAATACACAACGAGGGTATAGACGCCATTTTATCGTGGGTGCCCGCACATGTCAACATCAGAGGTAACGAAGCAGCGGATAAAACTGCCAAAGACAGTCTTGCTAAAACGACACACGATGTGCCAATAGGATTAGGATGTAAAGAGCTCAACAGTATCATTAGACGCAAAATAGATAACAAGTGGCAAAAGGAAAGGAACGAAGAAGAACATGGACGATGGTTACATAAGATTCTTGATAGAGATAAAAGACCAGTCCAGGGATTCCAGTTGGACAACAAACGCGATGACCGCATCATCACCAGATTAAGACTAGGCAAAACGGGACTTAAATCACATCTGTCCATGCTTCTGAAAAACATATCACCACTCTGTACCGCATGCAACAATGTAAAAGAAACAATAGAACATGTCCTACTCCAATGCCCAATCCATAACCGACAACGCAATGCACTTAGAAACGAATTAAAAAAATTCAACACTCCCTTAACATTACCAGCGATATTAAACCCTAAGCCCCCCATTAGAAATCAGGTATTCAAGTCCTTAATAAATTTTATCAAAAGTGCTGGTTACTATTCCAGTATATAATACTACCGCCGTGCATGCGCAGTCAAAATGTTTTTTTGTTTTTTTTACACCTAGTACTATGACCCGATTTGATAGAGGCCAAACCATTATTCTGACTTAAACAAATGGTATGGTTGCTACGGAGTTACCTTGATACTGAGGGCCATGTGCACCATAGCCATACAAAACATTATGGCCATAATAAACTATCCATACATAATATCCGGCCAAAATGTCACAGACACAAAATAGGCATGGCAACAACGGAGTTACCTTGATACTTGGGCCGTCTGTTCCACTGTCCTACAAAACAAACGATGGCCAAATCTAATTGAATTCATGACAACAATAGCACGGCCAAATCGCATATAGCGAGCAGTATTCGGCATAAACATAGGAAATGGTGATGACGGAGTTACCTTGATGCTGAGGGCCGTCTATCTCATTGTCCTTCAAACACTTTACGGCCATCAATCGATAATGTATACGGAAATAATACCGAAAATAAACACGAGAACAAGGGAACGGAAACCAATGATCAGTTCTATAAAAAATGCCATTTCTCACCACTGCTTAATGCTGCAGAGAGTATATATATATATATGTATGTGTCTGTTCTCTAACTCATCTCTAATACAAATAGGGATGAAAAGTACAAAACGAAATAACTCATGCAATTCTGCCCAGAACACAATACCGCCTGTTTATATTTATATCTGACAAAGAAACCAAAAGCTACAGAATATCTTATATCTTTCAGGAAAACCATGATGAAAGTAATTATCGCAGGAAGCAGTTACATTCATAGACTGGAGAGCAGTATCATTCAAAATTCCATACCGGACGCTCGGCTCGATTTTCGCACTGGCCAGGACATTCGGTTTTTTGGCATTGGGGGAGCCAGAGTCCGGACTTTAAGAAAATCCGAAATACTGGAAAATCTCCTTTTGGAGACAAAGCCCGACCTGCTTATCCTTCATATTGGGGGAAATGATGCGGATTCCTTCAGAAGCGCATCTGCCATTTATTATGATATCATGGATTACGTGGATGTACTCAAAACAAAATTCCAAATTCCGAGGATCTTCGTCAGTCATCTCGTCTTTCATCGGGTAACTCGGCACATTTCGGTCAATTCATATAATACCAAAATTCAAAACATCAACAACCTACTAAAAACCAATAATATGGCCACTTTTTGGAGACAGAGAGGCCTAATCCGACCTCAAAATGAAATTTTACTAAAAGATGGAGTACATCTCAACCATTTAGGCCAGATACTGTTCTACCGGTCTATGAAGCGGGCCCTTGGAGTAGCAGTAACTCAACATCAACAAAACCAGAAATGATCGCCATTTACATTCCCGACCACCGACTGCCGACCACCTACCACCGACCAAAGACCACCAACCAACAGGACCAATACCCTCCAAACTCCGAACGAACCGCCCTGACCTAACCATTTCACTGGAATCCCAAAACGACCACAACCAATCAACGGAAACAAGTACAGCTTCTACATTCAAACCAAATCGAACGATGCCTACCACAACCACGGACAATCGCAACCATACTCACTGAAGACAACACAGATCAGACGTAATACACCTGAGATGCCACCGATAAAACGACTGCCCAATGCAAACATTTTCCTTTGACTCTCACGCAATATAGGACGTAGACCTGCCGTTCTGTGCCCCAATACACACTCCAAGCAATTGTTACGGGCACAGATTTCTGGAAGAACCCACCCTGTTCCCATGAGCGCCATTAGGAAAGTCGATTCGAAAAATCCTCAAGACGCTCACGGTTCTCCCAGTTTTTTCTGGACGGCTTTGTGCGTACAAAGGGGTACCAAGACAAAGGAATCATACACGCGATTACATTAAACTCTTATTCACCAGTATAACAACCAAAAAAGAAAAGAGCAAAAGACTTACGAACTTGTACATATAGCGATTCTTATTTATTTCTATTAATATCTCCTACTAATCTCTCACTGTTATTTATTATTTATCTATTTATTTATTAATTTATTTGTTTATATAATTAGCGCTGAAAACGATATTCGATAAACCAAGTAATGTACCGGGAAATTCAAATAAAACATTGAGTTGATGGGCCGCGAAATCCGAATGGGAAGCGGCCCTTAAACTACAATTTCATCATCATCATCAAATCATGGCCCAGTGTTGCCTACACCGAGATTGTAAACTACCTCGTGATATCGACCAGCTTCACGACAAATCAGCAGATGAAAGTTTATGAATCATTGGATTCCTACAAATATTGTGTCAATGGGTTGGTTCAGGAGGTAGATACTTCATGTAGGAAGCTGTTTTCTGGGTTGTATGGATTGTCTTGTGATTTTTACTTGGAGTATGAATCGTTCAGGATGTGTCCTTGAAGACAGGCAGCTGAACAAATCTCACTTATTGCAAGGGGAAATGTACATTTATCGTGAAACGTCTTACTTGTTTACGGAGTTCAGTTTCTGTTTCAGTTTAGGCTAGCGTACGTATTTCTGTCACGGTGACTGCAGTCAAAATACAAGGTCGTTTCCAAAAGAAGATATAAACATAGGTAGAACTTGTATTGAACTACCAGATTAGTATTTATCAATGCAGCCTAATTTTCTCTGACCCTCACCCATTCCAAGTATCAACATATTAGATTATTCTTTGTTAATAGTTTTGTTTATAATGTTTTTTTTCAAAGAACAGAGAATTGTTTGTCACTTTCGCTGTCAGACAGATTAGAACACCCAAAAACCCAACAAGAAACACCCATTTTCACATAGAACTGCACTGCTTAACATGTAACACGACTGTGAGATACGGCAATTTGTACATCAAGATGTCTGCCGTCCGGTTGGCTTTTTGGTTCGACCAGGTTTCGCCGTGTGCAAAACGGGAAGTGAGGTCACGTGAATCCCGGGAATAAAGGCTTATGCAAGTCCATATTCAGAACACGAGGCTGCTAGGCCCACATCCACAAACGCATTCGCCATGTTTACGAAAGTCACAAACTACAATCACAATGATTTGTAGGACTATATGACAACACAACAATATCGCAAGTTCCCTTTGATTGCACACTTAGATCACGTGATAAAGTTTCCCTTCTCGCCTTTCCAATGATACGGTGAAGTGTGCGGAATGCGGTCTGCTATTCACCATGGCCAAGGTGAATTTGTCTTACCTATAACAAATGTTATTTAGTATGCTCTACCAGTAATTCGTTAGTCATAATATTTTTACCAACCATGAATGATACCATTTCAGGAAGAATCTCCATTTGAATGAAGGAATGACCCTTGAGATCAAAACTAAGCCAACTGGTTTAATACCGGTACCGGTACCAGAATGATGAATAAAATCCGTTTCCGTGTCAGGTTTTATTTTGTATCATATATCGCGTTTAGCGCGCGTAAATTTCTATTAATTGTTACAGAGAGAGAACAAGATAGGTATATTTCTTTTAATATTATTACCGGTACAATTCACGCAGGGAGAGGATATATGCGAAAACAAGCTCGAAATAATTGTAATTTAAAGGTAAGATTTTGGAAGTATTGGATCTTCCCGATACCGAGTGTGACAACAATTATAAAATCTTACAACAACAACAACGCATTAAAGGTTATACCAAATGACTCTATACTACTTTGCATTAAAACATACCCAGTAGAGTTTCAAACAACAAATGAGTATTTCTTTCTTGAATAATGTCGTCGAAGTGGGTTTTAGGACACGAATAGCACACATGTGGGAGAAAACGTATTCGAGCCATGACCTCTGGTGCATGACGTCACAACCTGATTACGATTGCGTCGTAAACGTCATAGTCTATGACGTCGGGTGTTGTTACGAAAGATTCACCCAACTGTGGGAGATGTCGCTGACATTTTGACGTCACAACAGGCATTTGAGCAAGATCGTAATCAGGTTGTGAAGTCACAGGTCAAGCGGTCACAGCTTTCGCCGTTTTGAAAGGGGCGTGAAATTGTCGCACTTTACTGCTGCTATTTCGAACCTTGGGCAGTTTGAAAACGTACAAAAATGTAAAACAAGTCTATATAATCACCTCTACAACAATTTAGCACAAAAAAGTAGCAGATTTTGAGACCATTTTGTATAACCTTTAAGATGGGCATTTCTGTCGCTGAATAATCAGTCGATTTTCCGAATTTCTTTGATAGTTTTAATATTTATTATCAGAATTTGATTTAGTTGTATATTTCTCAACTAAGTTGCATATCATTTGCGTTTATGTACTGTATCAATTTTTCTCTCAAAAATCCGTTTTTGCACATTTTTCACATAGTGGATTGAGCTGCAGGCTATAAAAGAGGCAATAAATTAATTATTAACTAGTAATAGAGTAGAATTAACATTACCTGTTCTTCATCTAACAATTGTCAATTAATTTACATAAATCTGCATAAATTATCTTTAAAATGGTTGATTATTACCAGAGAATTTGTGGTCAGAATCTTCTTTTTGCAGAAATTATATGCATTATTTTTCATTATCCAGACTACAGAAACACTGTCCATTTATAGACCAACTATAGATCTACCCGTCAGGCAAAATATTCTAATAATGCAAAAAATTGATAATTATTATTAATCAATTAATAAATATGTAAAAATGGGAGGTTTTTGTATTATGTAAGAAGACAATCTTGTGTAACGTCAAAGTATAAGAAAATTGAAGGAAGGTGAAATGCTAATTTCGTGATGATGATGGGGTGACATTCACAATCAGTCCCAATACCACTCATGTTCCACATCAATAACGATGAACCATGCCGTGAAAATAAATGGGACAATCTGTCTTATTTGTTGATGGTTTGTCTGAATGTTATCACATGCATGATTAATGAAAATGATCAACCGTGTTGACTCAGTTTTATATTTATGTTAATCATTGGAGATAAAACCAATTGATGAGGGTAATTACACAATGATGGGTTCAACGGACATCAACAAGTAGTCAAAAGGTGGATCTTGTTATGGTTTTACTTTCTCAATGTTATTTACATTCATGCATATGTTCAGTGGAGATGAATCTAATCAATGCAGTCAATGTTGGGCACAAGTCACACAAACAGTTATCGTCGGACTGAGTCAATACGATATGTTGGCAGTTATGACCTCCAAAATTGGTCCCACAGCAACCCCAACAACCGTTCTGTCCATGAAACAAGATGATCCATAATATTCGATTCTGTTTTATTTCTCAAGTTTAATACATTCATGTTCATGCAGATAAAACCAATTATGGTGTCAGTGTTGGGCACAACTCACACCAACAAGCATAATAAAAATATGAATCTTGTTATTTGATTCGCTTTTATTTTCTCAATGTTATTACATTCATATATGATGGAGAAGAATCTAATTAATTATGTCAATGTTGGGCACAACTCACACCAGCAGGAGAGGGGCAATTAATTGCGATATGTTTTCCAAATTTGTGGCTCTCCTCGCCACCCATACTGGTGATATAATCCGTGATGTAAAAATTATGCAATGTTGGGTACAACTCACACCAACAACAAAACAATGATGACAAATGCTATTTACACAATGAGAAGATCACCTCTTTTCTAGTCCTGTAGTAATGGGAATTTCCAAGTGATGTCCTCATTATCAAGATCATACTTAATATAATATTCTGTTTTTATAGGGTTAGAAGTATCCTCTTTGCCACGGATATAACAACATCGAACGACTGCGATGTTTCTTATCCTTCCTCTGCACAGTTGAATGAAATGCCACCCCCACCAGGTCTTCTGGGTTCTTCACCAGATCAGGCAGCTTATCCTTCTGGCACTGTATAATACGAGCATGTCAGGAAATTTGAATGCATTCTCTGGCCTTCACCTTCTGCTCGAGAGATTGGTTTTGTCGGACCTCCAAACTTCTAAGTGCTGCAGGCTGGTTAACAGTTGGTACATCTGTTACAGATGCTAACTGAATGATGTCCTTCAAGTGGTCGATAAGCTGTTCATCCCTAAATATAATGTGTTTCCCATTGACAGTCTTTGACTGATAAACAATTCTTACCTCTTGTTAGACCCGCGTTACCTTGTTGTTTGAGCTGTGAAATTTGGACATCAATCTGTTCGGTTGTTGTCCAAACCCCTCCAACATCTGAGACCGTGTTGGTCAGTAAAACTTTCCTGTCATGACACTTCTTCTCGGTATCAGCTTTGGCTGCTTGTTTCTCCATCAACATCTTAATTTCCAGGGCTCAAATAGCCTCTTTGCAGGCTTGAAAAATTTCGCGATCTCTTGGCACATTCTCGCAGGCTGCCTTCATAAG
Organism: Hanleya hanleyi; assembly: GCA_036873755.1. NCBI lineage: Eukaryota > Metazoa > Mollusca > Polyplacophora > Lepidopleurida > Hanleyidae > Hanleya > Hanleya hanleyi. Next base: position 12,096 of record JAVTVY010017442.1, on the reverse strand, counting down.
TTTTGCCCTCTCCACAGGTCGTTTGTCATCTAACCATCTTGCTGTTCGGTTTTTGATCTACAAGATGAGGGTTTCAAACAATAGCACAGATGCTGCTGGCTTATCCAAAAGAGCGAAGTACCGACCAGAAGCAATGTTTGTTGTTGGTACGCTTGATGCCTGGTTCTCTTGTTGTTCTGTTCTATCCGCATACTTGGCTCCAAGAAGTTGATCTTTCGCTTGTCTCTCTAGGGTCAGGAGAAGGGCATGCATCAAAAGCTCCAGAGTTTGTTGTGTTAGCACGTCCAACTCTTCATCATCTATGTCCGCAAACAGAGCACTGTATGCATCATCCTGGTGATCACAAACGATATTTCCTTGTTCAACGGTGAACATTCTCTCCCCTGCCATCAGTTCGGATGCATCATTACTACAGGATTCCAGGTGAGCTTGCATCGTTGCCAGATACTCGTTTGCTTCTAGAATGTCGGGTTTACTCTCCAGCATTCTCCAAATTGGGCCTGTGATGATCGTGTCGACAATAGCGAGATTCTGTATTCCTGAGATGTTCACTTTATTCGACAAATGTTCTTGAACAGCCCGTAAGAGTCCGTTCGTCCAAAACAATTCTGATAACAGAATTTATTTTATTCTGCTAACATTCAGAGATACATGTAGAAGTTCCATCACAACCTGTGTGATGTCATGATCTGTGTATCTGCCATCCTCAAATGGGCTGATTTGCTCATCTTGTAGAACTGCGTTTACTTCCTGTAAAGTTCTCTTTTTCCAGATGCTCCACACAAAGTTTACGTTCCTGAATTTCCTCAAGGTCCAGTTCTACTTAGGATGATCGGTTCTCATGGAGTTACATATCCACCTTTTATCTTAAGTTTAGTAACTTCTGTAATGCTCTCTTGTTTTCCGGCTGTCTTCAAGTTGTGTTTCAATGGCACAGTATCTCTCTTGCTCAGTTTGTAGTTTTTGTACTGTATCATGAATTTCCTGTTTGGTCAAGTCGTCATCATTCTTGCTGCTTTTCATTTCAGCTAATTCCTGGTGGACATGGGTGATGAACATGGGTGAACCTTTTATGTAAGGTCTTGGCTATCCTATGATAAAACACTAACACTTTAAAGGTCAACCCAAACGGAATTTTGTTTGGTCTAAAAATCCTTAAAAATCATAGTTCATACTTCACTTTGTATGAAAAAAATATTGAAAAAATTCTAATCTGATCAGAAACACACGTAATATGGGAGCAAAGTGGGCTTTTCCACACTTTCACAGCTGGGTTGATGACGTCACGCAGGGAAGTTGCCTGAGAAAAAACAGCGGATAACATGGAAAGCGAGTGCAGTCAGAGCTCCGGTTCAGATGTCGATTCGAGCGATATCAGATGCTTAGATGGAAATATTTTTCGCCAAGAAGATGAAATAGACATAGAGGAGGATGATGACGGGCAAATTAACAGTTGTTTGCAGACCAACGGCGGAATTCAGCCCTATCAATTTGAGCCGTACGGCTCCGATTCTGACAGTGACAACCACTCTGACAACGTGGAACTCGACGACGACAGAATTCGGAGAGGTCGTTTGTTGAATACAGATTGGTATGCAACTTGACTGGAAACCTTATTATCGTCATCTATAAGACCAAATGTCCATATATTTCAAACTGTATTGAATGTAGAACGATTCTGTGATGTAACGAACGAGCACATCTGTGTTGTTATTGTTGTTACTGACCGAGGCAGCCTTTTCGAAGGGATAAACTCCGGGATTCGGCAGTATGGACAGTAAACTGTTGATAACTCTACTGATATACGTCCGACTTGAATTTTGTTTGTTTTCCCATAATCCCCATGAAATACCAATTTCAGAATTATATAGTTTGATAAAAAAACTTTGGACATTCATGGCGAAAAGTAAGCCGTGGTGAGTGGATCGGCATTCACATTTGCTCAATTTTCGACAAATTACCTCAATTAAATTGAAATCGAATGATATTCCCACAATCTCAAATGTCAAGGGATTATGAAAGTATAATTATCACTTCTGTATCTACAGCCATTCACTCCAATTGGTGTTTTTATTTATTTACTTATCAAACGTATATATATTTATGAAAGATCATTTTATTATTATTATTAAATAGTATATAATTTAGATAATTTATTTGCGTGAAGTTTGTGCCAACATTTGGCTAAAAACGCATACATAGAATGAATAAAATTGAACATACAAATACAGACATTAAGACACATTGGAACAAATGGTTAAACGTGTATATATGAAATAGAGACTCATGCAGTCTAACCTGTAGGTGCTCAAGCAACAAATGCCACGCGAGAGCGAGCAGGGCATGTACAGCCGTCCCCCTGCCCGAGGCCTCGCTTGCAGGCTAGGTTCGTTCAGCCGATGTCCGTGATAGATTCTCCTTGTCCGATTTCTTTGTCGTCACATTCTGATTGTTCTTACGTTTGATAGTTGGAATAGCTGTTCTCTTTAGTTTTGGTTTGTACCCGAATTCAACTGCTACGCTGTAGATGTCCTCGAATGATGTCTTTCTGTCAAAATGGGCCGAGCAAATTATACGAGTACTGGCTCGGGCCCTCTTTCCACACTCTCGTGTTGCGTACAAATTTCGTCCAATTTGCAGCGATTTTCTCGTCTTTGGGCCACAAATGAATACTAACACCGTCATCTGTAGTAAAACTGCAACCTCCCACTACACAACGTCGCGGCATATTTAAAAAATGATGCCCCGATACTCCGAAAATCTCCAGAAATCAGCAGCTACATACGACTGTGGTATACGGCTTTAACATAGAGAATACAAGACGGCTTCCCTCCGTGACGTCACAGCTGGAATTGACAGGAGAGCGATTTTCACCTTTCAAACAGCAATATCTCGCCAACCAGACTGCACAAAATTATGAAAAAAATATCATTATTTTCAGAATCGAAAGGACTATTTTTTTATATTTTTGACCTCAGAGCGTTTGGGTTGACCTTTAAGAGCAGTGACCGCGGATACCGTTAAAGTGTTCGCTATGACACTTTTCTTTTGAGAGTGTGAATCTATGTTTGCCTATATAAGGTGAACGATTTAAATATTTGTACACTTTTCATCCATAGAAAAAACCCGAGAGTAGTATACAAAGACCGAATTGTACCGCTGGCTCCCCACTGCGCATGCGCAGAACCTGGTGTGACGTCATAAGTGTAGGTTTTGGGGCGGTATTGGGGCGGTGTGCGCATGCGTGATGTGTGGGAGGTGGGTACAAGATGGCCGCCAGTGGAAGATGTGGGAGGTGGGTACAAGATGGCCGCCAGTGTTGTGGGAGGTGGGTACAAGATGGCCGCGAGTGTCATGATGTGGGAGGTGGGTACAAGATGGCCGCCATGTGGGAGGTGGGTACAAGATGGCCGCCATGTGGGAGGTGGGTACAAGATGGCCGCCAAGATGTGGGAGGTGGGTACAAGATGGCCGCCAAGATGTGGGAGGTGGGTACAAGATGGCCGCCAAGATGTGGGAGGTGGGTACAAGATGGCCGCCAAGATGTGGGAGGTGGGTACAAGATGGCCGCCAAGATGTGGGAGGTGGGTACAAGATGGCCGCCAAGATGTGGGAGGTGGGTACAAGATGGCCGCCATGTGGGAGGTGGGTACAAGATGGCCGCCATGTGGGAGGTGGGTACAAGATGGCCGCCATGTGGGAGGTGGGTACAAGATGGCCGCGAGTAGTAAAATGTATAAAAGGAGTTGATTTTTAGGGAAAGGGTGTATTCAATCTGACTTACCTGACCTCACTTGATCAGCCAGCCAGCCCGCCAACCAGTCCTCCTGCCTGCCTATCTGCTTGTAATAAGACGAAAAGCATGAGACGTGGAGAAGATTTTCCCTTTGATCCAGCAGTACCTCCGGTTGAAGTCTTGCCTGAAGATGAGCGTGTCAGGGACATTTATCAACGTCACTGGGCTACCATACGCCATTGTTTCCACCGTGACCGTCGTCTATTGGACTTGTATAATTTTCGGTTGGAGGACCTCACGTATCTTCCTATTTACGCCGACAACATTTTTAAAGATCAGGTCACTGCCTTCAAATTGAATGTGACATTTGGGTATATCTTACGGCACAAAAAGACGGACCAGCTGCGGTATTTCTATCCGAGTAATAATTCGTATGTGTTTGACCAGCCATTCACCATCACGGATGCCATTTCTCTGGAGCCGGTGGTCGAGCAACTCACTACGTTGGATCCATTGGAATGGGCCCGCCTGCAACGTCCCAATACCCAATGGTTGGTGCAAATGGTGACTAACGTCACATTTTTCGTCACGAAAATGAGAGATCATCCTATCGGAGCTCCTGTACTACTGCCTCCGTGGTTGCTTCATCGACACGGCCTGTATGCATTAACATCAGGGAGTCATGGGTCCTACAAAGACCGGAAATGTCTGTTTCGGTGTTTGGCCGTGCATGTGGACGAGTGTAACCCCCAGAGTTGTGACACAGTGGCCGATGGATATTGGGAAGAATATTTAGAGCAGCAAGACATGGATAAGCGGCACTTCCGAGGTGTCCCCTTCAAGCATTTGGATGACGTGGAGTCCCTGTTTCATATTAATATCTTTGTCTATCGATTACGACGGGAGGATGACGATACATTTGTGGCTGAATTGGTTCGGCGATCCACAGAACGGTATGCTGCTACGATGAAAGTGAATGTGTTCGACGACAATGGCATGAGTCATTTTTCGCTGATCTCCAATATGAGCCAGTACGCTCAGTCTTTCAGTTGTGCCCAATGCCATCGGGTGTTTAAATACTCTCGCGCCTTACATCGCCACGAGAAAATCTGTGACAACAGTGTGAAGCGAGTCTATCCGGGTGGCGTGTATCATAATACGCCTACTATTTTCCAGGAACTGGCCGATGAGGGACTCATCATACCGGAAGAGGACCGTTATTTCCCCTACCGGGCGTGCTATGACTTTGAAGCCCTGTTGGAGCCCATGGACCTGTTTTCTGCCAAAACACAGTGGACGCAGCGCCATATTCCTCTGAGTGTCAGTATTTCCAGCAACGTACCTGGCTATGACGCTGCTCCGGTGTGTTTCGTGTCCACGGGGAACTCCCATGAGTTGATTACCCGCATGATGGAGTATTTAGAGCAAGTCAGTGCGGCTAGTACGGCATTGTTGGTGGTGAAGTTTCAGCACGTCCTGGACCAACTGGACGACCGCATTCCTGTACCGGGTGTAGCGTTCAGCGAAGATGAAGAGTGCGAGTCCGAGTCCGAGTGCGAGTCCCTGCAGTCGCAGCCTGTGCAGTCGCAGGATGTTCCTCTACCGAAACCGTATGCGGAGAAATTGAAGTTACGGTTCCTACAATACCTGACTCAGTTACCGGTGCTCGGCTTCAACTCGGGGCGTTACGATCTGAACATGGTGAAGGAATTTCTCTACCCTTACTTGGCCCAGTCCGATACCCTCAAGTCGGTGATCAAGAAGATCAACAACCACATGGCCCTCACTACTACATCACTGCATTTCCTGGACGTGCGCAACTACCTAGCTCCTAATTGTAGCTATGATCAGTGGGTCAAGGCCTATAACTGTGCACAAACCAAAGGGAGGTTCCCTTACACGTATATATCATCGCTCGACCGTTTGCAGGAAACACAGTTGCCATCTCGGCACGCCTTCTTTGATGATTTGAAGCAAGTGGAATGTCCGGAAGACACGTACCGTGAACTACAGCAGGTATGGAACGATGAACATATGCAGACCTTGGAAGATTTCCTCATATGGTACAACAACCTAGATGTGGTTCCTTTCCTAGAGGCGGCCGAGAAAATGGTGCAACTTTTTCAACGCCAAATGCACGTGGACATCTTTAAAGAGTGCTTAAGTTTACCGGGGCTGGCCCTTCGCCATTTGTTTCAAGAGTGTTCCACTTACTTCTCGCTGGTACAACAGAAAGATGCGGACATGCATAATTGTCTGAAAGATAACATTGTGGGCGGGCCCAGTCTTATTTTTCATCGCTACCACGAGAAGGATGTCACGACTCTCCCCAGTGGAAAACCCGTTGCCAAAATCATTGGCTTTGATGCTAATGCCCTCTACCTGTGGTCACTCGCCCAACCTATGCCCAGTGGTCATTATACACGTTGGTTGGCGGAAGGGCGTCATTTTACTCCCCAACGGTTACCTCACAAACATCTTGCCGACCAGTGGTTGGAGTGGGAAGCCTATCGACGGGGTATTTATATACGACACCAGACCAACGCCACTGAGAAGCGGATAGGCGATCGGCGCCTCCCCGTCGATGGGTTTGCCCATGTACAAGGAACACCCACTGTTTTCCAGTTTTATGGCTGTTACTGGCACGGCCACGAATGTCATTTCAGCGCGGGTCGTTTTAATGAGCGACGCGGGAAAACACCCTTAGAATTACGGGAGGAAGTAGTGGCCAACGGAGATTATGTGAAAGAGCGAGGCTACCATTTGATTGAAATGTGGGAGTGTGAATTTCACACTATGTGCCAGGCCCGGCCCCATTTACAACGGTTCCTAAAAGAGCGTGAGTACCCGTTGAGTCGTCGGCGACTGCTGAGTCTGCCACAGATGTTGCACGCCATTCGTTCGGGGCAGCTCTACGGTTTTGTAGAATGCGACCTGCATGTTCCCGACACTCTCAAGCCTCTCTTCGCCCAGTGTCCGCCTATCTTCAAGAATACGCTGGTGGGTCGGGATGATATTGGGGAGACCATGCGCACCTACGCAGAGCAACACGAGTGTTTACCTCAACCACGCCGCATGTTGATTGGAAGTATGTGGGCGGACAAAATCTTGCTGGGCACCCCCTTATTGCAGTGGTACATGAAGCACGGTTTGGAAATTACTCAAATCTATCAAGTCATCCAGTACGTCCCCGAGGCTTGTTTTGCGGAGAATGCCGAGCTCGTCACGGCGGCCCGTCGTCAAGGTGATGAATACCCCAGTCAGGCCATCATGGCTGAATGTTGGAAACTCACTGGCAATGGTTATTATGGAAAAACGGTAACCAACCAGGATAAGCACGTCAACGTGAACATTTGTACGACTGCCCAAGCCTGCAAAAAAGTCAATTCTCCTCTGTTTCGATCCGTGGAGGTCATCGATGACGACACCTATGAAGTCACTTCAGCTAAGAAGACTATCCGGTACAATTTACCCCTCCAAATTGGATGTATGGTCTATCACGTGGCCAAGCTGAGGATGTTGCAGTTTCTCTACGACTTCATGGGTGTCTATTTTAATTCCTCAGACTGGCAGTTGATGGAGATGGACACAGATTCGGCCTACATGGCCGTCTCCAACGCCGATTGGGAGTCCCTGGTGAACCCCGAGTTACGGGAACAATATGAAGCGGATCGGGACCTGTGGCTACCTCGACGCGACCACTACACCTACGACAAACGGACGCCGGGCCTGTTTAAACTCGAGTGGAGTGGAGATGCCATGATCGCCCTGTCGTCCAAGACCTACTATTGTTACGGAGGAGATGGAAACAACAAGTTTAGTTGTAAAGGCGTCAACCGACGTGACCCTGCCATCGACAAAGATCTCTACCTGGGTGTATTGCAGAGCCAGGCCAGTGCCAGTGGGACCAACCGAGGATTCCGGGTGGTGGACCACCAGATGCGCACCTATATCCAGCAACGAGACGCCTTTACTTTCTTTTATCCGAAACGGAAAGTATTGGCCGACGGTGTGAGCACTACCTACTTGGACTTGTAAAAATGTGGAACACTAATAACTGTGGAGTCACGAGTTATAAAAACTGTAAAAGTCAGGATGGCCGAGTGGTCTAAGGCGCCGGTATTAAGTGCCGGTGGGGTGATACCCTGCGTAGGTTCAAATCCTACTCCTGACAAAACTTTTATGTACCTTAATCACTACTATTCTATGTGTGTACATACCCCTACTATTTGTATTCTATAGTTGTATAACTCCTTGCTTGTTGACTTAAATAAAAAAAGAAAGTCAAAACCCATCCTTGTGTTTTTTCATCATCATTTTTTATTCAACGTCAGAACAACAACGTCATAACGATAATAATAATAAAACAAGATGCGCGCGCGCATTAAGTTAACCAGAGAAATGGAGCATGCACATTAAAACGAGAGGCCGTCCAGTCATAGACGAGGACATCCCGGTCTTCGGCTTGACAATAATCATCAAACATATGTACAATGGTAGGCAGTGAATGTCCTCTACTCCGGTGAGTGAGATAAAACACACAGTACTGTCCGCACACTACTCAAGGGGCCTTGTAATCTTTGCGTATTCCAACGCCACTCTGTCGTAGAGACGTCCATGAATTTCACCAAATCGGCATGGAGGGGTGCAAGTCCGTAGGAATCAAAGTATTCGCCTTGGCCTTGGGTGTCCACGTACACCGCTATCCAATGTTCACCGGGTCGACTCTTTGTGTCTGTATTCAAGATGTAGGCTGCTGGGGTAGTGGAGTGAGTGGGAAACACATTGCGTGGAAACACACCTCGAAAGGGGATCTTGGGATCTCGCTGGAGTATGCTGATCAGCTGCTCTGTATCCATCTTAGGTGGGAAAGTCACACAGCACGTTTCTTTGGTGATCCACGCTGATGACGTTATCAAACTCGGCGTAGCAAATCACGTTAATGGTGTCGGGTACAGGGCCGGAGAAACGCAGTTCCAACCGTAGGTTTCCTTTCTTGAGCAAAGCCAGTTGATGATCGTGTTCCAAGGTGGGGGTGAGGTCAAAGGCGAACAATGTGTATCCCTTCATAAAGTCGTCTCGACTGATGGTATTGCCTTCGTCCTGGTTGTTTTGTCCTGTGGCTGTAAACAGGTTCAGGTAGGTCCGCACATAGTTTCCGCTAGTAAAGTTCGGTTGTAATGGACGGGCTGGAATTTGATGGCCGGCCACGTGCAGTGCCACAAAGTTAATGTTGAAATGTTCAAATTTGAACGGATTCTCAGCCCAATTTCCATTGAATGCAGTGTTGGTCACACACGCCAGGGTAAGACGTTTAGGCAGATCCCCTAGAAATAAATTTTCACGATTGGCCATCATCGTACCTGTGGGCACAGAGAACACCTTGGTCTGTACGCGTCGGATGGGGTACATGGCTGGTTTTTTCGCTAAGGCTTCCATGTGACCCAGCAACACGCCCTGTTGCAAATCTACCGTACGGACAAACAGGGCTGCATCTTCAATGACGATCTGGTAATCAATATCCCCCCTCGCCACCGCACATTAAGGCGAACTTAGGTAAGGACCGGATCAACTTGATCTTGATGGATACACCGTTCATCATGTAGCGGTCTTGCATGAACAGATCGGCGTGCAGTCGTCCCATCATATCGATGGACTTGCTTTTGGCTGCCAGTTTTTTGCGTGACTCGAACCCAGCATTGCCACCGGTTATGTTGTCCAGGTATCCGGGTCTATCTCTGAAGTACAGCTCAGCTTGTAAGTGTGATTCTTTGGCATCAATACCGTACGACAACATCGTCTCCATGTAGGCTCGGTACGGGTACGTATTGGTGGACGTACTGATGAGTTTATCGTTCAGACCTATATCCACCTGTTGGAACAAGGAGTGCAGCCAAAGATTCGCCGGGCCTACTGGCGCATCGACCGCTATGTCCGTCCCGTCCCTATTCGTTATTTTGGCTTTCACGTACAAGTAGGTGTGGGCTAAATCCAGGTAGGCCGTATCTTTGTTTTCAATGGTAAATTCTACGGGCCCCACCCCCGCCAGGCTAGCCAGGGGTCGATGTTCTACCCAACGTCCTTCGCCTACACTCGTTTGGGTGGGTGGAGTAGTCCACAAATCCAATTCACTGTTGGTAGACGGACACGATTCGGAGTGAATGTAGGCCATTATGCGAAGATGTCTCTCCTACTAGTACGTCTCTTCTTTTTCTTCTTCTTCTGGGGCTTAGTCCTTCTCCTCTGGGGTGTTGGACGTTGAATGAATGGGGGTCGTGTTGGTCTTTGTCTTTTAAGGGCTTTGGCGATCAAAACGCTGCCTGCTTCTTTAGCCCGGCGTTTCAAAGCTTGTCGGGGTGCTGTGCCTTCCATCACATCACCGGCCACGCGTAATCCACTGCGTACCGCTTGTTTTCCCACCGCTTTCACACCCCGTGTCACCATGGGTAAAAACGTTTTCATAATGCTGCCCAGAATGTTCCCCAATCCGTGACCGCGTTGCATGCGTGCCCCGCTAAACACGGGCAAGTTTCCTCCCGTTTGTTTCTTGTAGTAGTCGGCATAGCTGGGCGTATGGCACTGGTAAGGCACGTACATTATACGAAGTGAGGAGAGCGAGCTTGTCGGAAAGCAAGTGTCAGCACCACTTTTCCTCGTTCGAATGGGATCGGACGTCCTCTGTCATCTCTTATATCCACCGTGATCGTGCTGATATCGATATGGCGTACGGGCAGGAACATGATATGGTTGAAACTCTCGGTGGCTTGTTCACCATACGTCTTGGTAATGGGCACCACCCGTAACAGAGGTGTGTTCACATCACCCACAATATGGCTGTCCACGGCGTCCGAGTAGACGTACAGTGCGTACATACCTACTTTCATATCCATCAAATAATCCCCCTCGACAATGGTGGCCCCCTTGTAGACGGAGGCAGGCATCCTTAACATTTCCTGTAGCATAGGACTGAGTTTCACATTCGCGTTAGCGGTCAGCATGATAGAGCTCTTGTCGTTGTGTACGTCGACATCGAACAATATCTCGCTCCTGATGTGCAAGGATATCAGGTGTGTTGTAGCACCCGTGCTGAACTTTAGGGCCTTGTACTCCATCAAGCCATTCAGAGCCTGTATGAACGTCTGCGGTGTTTCGTATTGGCCTTGGGGGAGAATGAGTTTGTAGACTTTATCTTCGTAGGTCACTTCGTACCATACTTCTCCGTCTTGTACATTGTACCATGAATAAGGGTATTGAATATCCACCAGTCCACATTCCCAGCGTGCCGGTAAATGTAACGGTTGGGGTAATTGCGTGACATACTGGGTCAAGGTGTTCTCAGGAAACACGTCGAATGAGCTATTACTGGGCAACGTCAGGTAAAACATGACGACTGAACTTTCGGGCTTCTGCACCGGGCTTTAATAGGGCTCCCAGGCCTTGGGTGCCACTCGGCGTTGTGGCAGTGACTTCATACGTGCCCGTCGTCGTGGTTGTGATGTGGTCGGTATAGGGGAGGCATAGGGATGAAAAGAACGATCCCGCCGTACGGGTGTTGTGGGTGGCGTGTGCGGTTGCCATTCACCACGTTCCCAGGTATGGGGGAGACGTCGTCGAGCAGGGGCTTGCATCCACTTCCAGCGTTCACTATTGCCTACCAATTCTTGAGGGGTATGTATGTCTTTTAACGCCTGAGCAAAGGCTTCCCAGCCCGGTGGATTAGAGTGTTTGCGAGAACGCACCATATCGTTGATTAAATCCGTCATATGAGACCCCGGCACCACTTGGTTGCGAATCAGCAGGTGTCCTTCCGCATTCCAACCCATATCGGCATTCTGTTTCACCCGATCCAACAATAAACGGGCCCTGGTCTTGTAGGCTTTAGGCACACTGGCCAATACTTCCTGTTCCAGCTCAGGTGAGGCCGAGGATGACGGTGGTGGTCGTGGTGGCAGAGATGAGGCTGGGATGGGGGGCGTAGTGGTGGTGGTGGGAAGTGTACTACTACTACTAGTACTACTTCCTCTATATTGATCCATAAACGTCTGGTACCGGTTCAGCGTATGATGGTAGAGTTGAATTTTCTCGTGATCGGGCAATGGACGTTGCAGTATACTATTCATTTCTTCATCCAAAGACTGAAGTTTTTGCACGGTGGCCGGGATGGGATAGGGAGATTGTAAACTCTGTAACAGTCGAGGTTCGACCAGCATCATTTTTTTCGTATGTTCCATGGTGTTAGCGTCCCAAGATGGAGCCGAGTAATGGGCCTAGTACCGTAGCGGCTAAGGGGGCGAGAAGTGCGCCCAGAAATCCACCTCGCTGTAACACTTGTTTCTTCTGCTTGACACTACTCCTCGTCT
>JAVTVY010017441.1:0-67796 GCA_036873755.1 Hanleya hanleyi | reverse complement strand
TTACTACCTGCCTCATGTATCACTGACTCATTCATCTCTCGATTCCTTCCACTTGTGTGTGTTTAAGAGGAATATGAACCATTAATAGTATATTCTCTGTCTGTCTAATATTACGACAGTCCATTGTATCATCATCGGACCGATCGACAGTCCATTGTAGGTCAACATGCACTTGTGAATGATGCACAGAGAGCACATCGTCTGATCTAATGATTCGCCAAATGGACTGTTGCCAAGACAAATGGTAGCTACAATGGACTGTCGACATGTCTGATATATAATCACATGTTGCCTCATTATAACATTGCAGCTGTTATGCGGCTTCAATGTGAAGTGATTCAACCTACAGTTCATGGTCGCATGACAAATGGACTGGTGCATTCACCTATAATCACACTTGTCGATTCAGTAGGGTGGCTATTCTTACCCTCAAACAAACGAGAGTCAATGTAGGACCGACATTGGAACACCGAAGAATGTACGGTCGTAAATCACAATGTACCGTTAGCCGTCGCCAATGATGTACCAATATATAATGTTACATCGTCGGCAACATCCAATGGTACCATGATGGTCCAACATAAATTGTTACATTGCTGTAACACTCAGTGGTACACGAATGTACCACTAAATATCGGTGTCATATTGTGGGGAAAACGCGTGTGCGCTTTACAATATTCTAGTGAATACACACTTGGTGAACATCCCATAGGAGTGGTTCCTTTAAGGCGATCTAATACATAATGCTCTTCTTCCAAACGAACATTGTAGAACAATGTTAATCACAATGTGTCGTTGGCTGATCACAGTGTGTCGTGTATTTGAATCAAACAGATTCAGATTATTTTATTACGCCCAGACCACTCTCGGTGGTATATGGAGGAAAAATACATCATACATAAAAAAAATGACAGAAACAGCAAAGAAGCAACAAAAAAAGAAGAAAAAAGAAGCAGAAGTGCTTATCAAATGAATAAGGTGAACAGTCAAGCACTAATTTTTACACGGGAGTATTTTACAGGGATGACATATATACATATATATGAATTATACAATTTTTCGGTCCGTAATCAAAATACTTTATATAGGAGGTGCTAGTATAAATTATTTTTCTGGATAGATACTGGACCAAGGGAGTTAATTGGTGTATTGTGAGTATAAATGGAAATTATCTCCCCTTGTCTATCACATGCATTCACGATAAAAACAGTAAGCTTTATAGTTACAGTATTAACTACATATTTGATCATGCCGAGTTGAGTTTTTTATATGAAACATGTAAATAATGTGGTATAATTCAGTTTCGGTTTCTGGCAAAATGGTCTATAATATACCACATAAACTTCGATATTTTGATCATCTTGGGTACATGCTTTGTCCTACAGAGGTCAATCATCTTAAACAAAGATGGGTATGTTACGGGAAATTACGGTTCATTCAATAAACAGACAGAGATCAATTCAACAACAAATCATTGTATTAAATCCGATTACGAACATAAACAACCAACTGGTGAATTACTCTGATAAAAACACATAGTTCATCAATGTTCGGAATAAAGAGAATGTTCACTTACAGTTCAAATTGTTTCACACTTAATCCATCATTGTTCCTATAGAGTTACATGAATTTCCTGCAAATGTTCCTGTTCATAGAAGTCACTGTTATTGTCCAGATACCACACATTGTTCTTCGAAGAGATCGAGAACAGTAATCCGATCATTGACCCCTTTAGCCAACACGCTTCGTTCACATGAAGAGTCCGAAATGGTATTTCCACAGACTTGTAGCCGATCGTGCTACCCGCGATGCGCACAAACATTCCACAGTTCCTTGGGAATATTATTCACCCCAGTTCACCGGGCTACGGCCATTTCACACAGTTTACCAGGCCAACGCGCACTCAGAACACAACAATTCACGTCTGCTAAATCACGCCATGCTGTCGGAACTCCTCTGTCAGAAAAGGTGATTTTCTAAAAGCGGGTCCGAATCCGGAACGCAACGGATCAATAGTAAACGAACTTATCTCTCCACACTCCCCCATCCTTAGACGGAACCACGTGGCGACCTGCTCTGGGTCTCAAACTATACGGTCCCATGCGTGGCGCAGGTGGAGCTAAAGTGGGTGTTGCTGCTTGACCAACAACACCTGCTGACAGTTCGCTGTCATCCTCGAATATCACATCGTCCTCGAAATCATCGTCTGACGAAGAAGAATCAATATGTTCAGTTGTCTGAACAGAGTTTTTCTCACGTGGAAGTCCAGGCTTCAGACGATTCACATGTACTCTGTAGGCTTTGGTTTTGCCTTGTGCAGTGATCTGTTCGATATCATAGTTCACTTCCGACAAGCGCTTCACAACTGTACACGGGCCTCTCCAGAGTCTACTCAACTTTTTCACCTGTCCTCGCTTCACAGCTGGCACGTGAAGCCAAACAGTGTCTCCTGGCTGGTACACTACAACGCGTGAACGTCTGTCATACAGTTTCTTGGATTTCTGTTGGGACAACTTAATGTTGTCTCGTGCAGTCTCCTGTACACCATGTAATCGTTCCACCACATCATTCACATAGCCAGATGCCGCATCCTTGGAGTTGGTAGTGGTCTCACTCATTGAGCCAGAAACAAGTGGAACATCGTCGGGCATGACTGCTTCACGACCATACATCAGCATGAACGGCGTGTAACCCGTTGACTCGTGAACAGCTGTTCTGTACGCGCACAAAGCATAAGGCAACCACCTATCCCAGTCTTTCTGGTGCTCATTGATGTACTTAGACATGATGGCCTCCAATGTTTGATTGAATCTTTCTACTTGCCCATCTGTTTGAGGGTGGTACGAAGTTGTGTACACTTTTTTGATGTCAAACAACTTGCAGACTTCCTGCACAAGCTTCGAAAGAAAGTTAGAGCCACGATCAGATAGCAAAGTCCTGGGAGCTCCATGGCGACTGATAACTTCTTCAACTAGCATAGTTGCAATTGTCTCTGCATCGATTCGAACACTGGGGAAGGCCTCGACCCATTTAGTCAGATAATCGGCAAAGACAGTTATATACTTATAACCTCCTTCTGTTGTTGGTAGTGGTCCTATTATATCCACGGCAACTCTATCAAAGGGTTTCCCGACTGGCAGCGGATGTAGTGGCGCTCTCACAATCCTCGGTGGGCGCCGACGACGTTCACATTCGATGCAAGATTTGCACCACCATTTAACTGTCCTAGCCATCCCTGGCCACCAGTACCGCGCACAAACACGATGTAGAGTCCGTCGAACACCAAGATGGCCTGCCAGTGGCGAGTCGTGGCAAGACCGCATGATCTCCTCTCTCAAGCATTCTGGGATTACAGGCCTTGGGCTGAAACGCGGATGTGTAGACTTTCGATAGAGGACACCACTAAGAATTTCGACAGATTCCGACTGCTGTTTCACTCTGCGTTCACTCACTTTGTCTACTGGCAATTTTCCACTGAAAAAGTCAAACAACAGTTTGCAGTAAGAATCCTGCTGTTGGGCCTCCTTAAGGTTTTCCACAGTTATCAGGTTGATCTCGTCTCCTTTCAGAGGAGAACGAGATAATGCGTCCGCATTTTGATTCACCTTCCCACATCGGTATCGTACCTCGAAGTTATACTCCTGGAGGAGCATAACCCAGCGACCAAGCCTTCCGGTCGGGTTCTTGAGGGATTTCAACCACTTCAGAGGGTTATGGTCAGTATAGATCACGAATGCTTGACCATACAAGTAACACCGGAACTGTTTGATTGCCCACACGATGGCCAAAGCCTCCTTCTCCGTCACTGTGTAGTTCTTTTCACTTTTCTGCAAAGTGCGGCTGCCATAGGCGACGACATGTTCAACTCCATCTACCGGTTGACTCAAGACTGCTCCCAGTCCTTCGTCGCTGGCGTCGGTCATCAGAACGAATGGCTGTTGAAAGTTTGGGTGGCATAACAGTGACGACTCCGTTAGTAGAGCTCTCAGTTGATCAAAACTCTCCTCTGCTTCACGTGACCAATGGAATTTGACTTTTCCTGTCAACTTACTGAGGGGAGCGGCAACTCGCGCGAAATCTGGTACAAAGCGGCGATAATAGGACGCGAGTCCCAAGAAGCTACGGAGCTCCTTCACACCTGTTGGTCTTGGAAAGCTCTTCACAGCTGCTACCTTTGCTGGGTCAGGACGTACACCTAAGGCCGACACGATATGCCCAAGATATTTTACTTCTGGTTGACAAAACGTACACTTGGATCTCTTGAGCCGCAGATTGGCATTTCTCAGTCGAGAAAACACCTCTCTCAGTCGCCTAAGATGTTCGTCAAATGTTGCCGAAAAAATGATTATATCATCGAGGTAGACAAGACATTGTTGCCACTGAAGTCCTGCCAATACCACATTCATCAGCCTTTGAAACGTGCTTGGTCCGTTGACTAATCCGAACGGCATAACATTGAACTCATACTGGCCTTCATTTGTGACGAACGCAGTTTTCTCGCGATCTTCCTCATTCACCTCAATTTGCCAATAACCAGCACGTAGATCAAGTGTGGTGAAATATCGGGAACCTGCCAAAGCATCGAGCGTGTCATCGATGCGTGGCAACGGATACACTTCAGCCTTAGTAATGGCATTCAGGCCACGATAATCCAAACAAAATCTCTCTCCTCCATCTTTCTTCTTTACTAGCACAATGGGTGCAGCCCACGGACTAGTAGATGGACGGATGACGTCATTTTCCAACATCTCCGAAACCTGTTGTCTCACGGACTCGCGTTGTACTGGAGGTAACCGTCTGGGTGGCACCCTTACTGGATGTGCATCCCCTGTTCTGATATGGTGCTTAGCAACGTTAGTTTTGCCATACCGGTCTTCTTGCATGATGTCGGAGAATTCTTCAAGAAGATCATTTAGCCGCTGTATCTTCTCGTCATTCAGAGGTTCTTTCTCTTGTGGCACAGTAACTGTACTGGTGATGCCTTTATTCGGCACGGTGAACACCCTTTTTGATTCCCCTTGAGCATTCTCTACAGCCACATCACCATCAGTGACCACTTCGAAGTTTCCGACCTTCATGCCAGAGTGTATCTGTAGAGCTTCACTCCCTAAATTCATAATGTTCAATGGGAATGAACCATCATTCGTTTTCACCAGACTTCTGGCAACCAGGAAATTAGCATTATCCCTGGTTGACATTCCTCCTAGGACTAACCCTTCAGTATCCCGAATCACCGGAGCTTTTGCCATGATGAGGCACACACTTCCAGGAGGTATGGTAGTTTGCTCTCGGGCCACAACAGCGAGCATACCCTTTTTCGGCTCCTTTTCCGCCTCCAGACGTTGTTTCCCTATCTGCACTTCAATACCTGTTTTGTTGAATTTTATTTCAACTTCATTACGTAGTAGGAAATCTGTTCCTAATATACAGGGTTTTGGTTTCTCTGTCACCCATAACTCCTGTGTTACAGTTTTGCCACCAAAGTCTATCTGTGCCCTGTATTTCCCGAGGAAATGCAGGGTTTCACCTGTCACCGATGAAGCTAGTGGTGTAACATTTGTAGTTACAATCGGGTTTGTTGGGTCACAAGCATCCTTTGAAATAATTGACAGGCTTGCACCTGTGTCCAGTAGAAAAACAGCCTCTCTACCATCAAGACACCCATACACTTGCAAAGGAATGTGGCTCCAGGAATCACTGTCACTTGGATTTTCTGCTTTGCTGGCTGAGTAAGCAGATTTGTTTTGCCTGAAGTCACTTTTACCGGAAGATTGCTGATCAAATGTTTTCCTTTTGGGGCAGTCTTTGACCAGATGCGAAGTATCACCACACCGGAAACAAGCTTTGGAATTTGAATTGTTCCTCCCTTGTCCACCTGATGAGACTTTGTGGTTACTGCGGAAACCACCATAACCAGAAGAGTTCCCAGAATATCCAGATGCAGAATTTCCAGAATATCCAGATGCATAATTTCCAGAATATCCAGATGCAGAATTTCCAGAATATCCAGATGCAGAATTTCCAGAAGCCTGTTTTCCTTTTAGGCTCTGGATTTCAGAATTCATTTTTCCCATTGACTCAGTCAGCTTCGCGATTTCCTGTGAAAGTTTGTCAATTTCTGACTCCCTTTTCTTATCAGGGCCCAGAACACACACATTTTTACTGGCAGTACAAACACTTTCTTCATACTCCTCTCGTTGTGCCCTTTTTAGAGCAGCCGTGTATGTTCCAGGGTCACTTCCCATCATGACCATACGACGTAAGTTTGGTTTAAGACCTTGCACAAAATGTCGTAAAGCCATTTCTTGCACATGTTCATCACCTTTTGGACCATATGCTTTCTTTGAAAGCCTCAGTATTTCTTCACCAAACTCTAACGCAGTTTCATTTTGTCTTTGACAACGTTGCCAAACAGAGTTCATCGCGAGGCTTCTTGCCTCAACTGGACAAAACTTTGTTATCAAAGTGTCACATAGTTGTACAAAATCAGTTTGTACGGCTTCACCTAGTCCATCAAAATAAGTACCTGCACGTCCTATCAGACATCCTGCTAGTATTCTAGATTTGGCATTACCGTCAGTAACCCCGTTTGCACGAAGAATTCTTCTAGCATCATTCAGGTATTCTTCAATATCCTCAGATTCGGAACCACCAAAAGTTTTTAACTGCACAGGTATTTTGACCCTAGTGACTGCACCACCTTGTCTAATTGACGGTTCGGGCTCCTGATCATCATCATCAGCCATAATGGATTAATTGTTTGCACAATATAAGACAGTTATTAATCACAGTTAATCAGGCCATGTGCGTTTTCAGTACTGTTCGCATACACTGCGCATGGTGCTGGGGTATCCGACCACAACTGCCCTTTATATA
Organism: Hanleya hanleyi; assembly: GCA_036873755.1. Classification (NCBI taxonomy): domain Eukaryota; kingdom Metazoa; phylum Mollusca; class Polyplacophora; order Lepidopleurida; family Hanleyidae; genus Hanleya; species Hanleya hanleyi. Next base: position 60,920 of record JAVTVY010017441.1, on the reverse strand, counting down.
CTACTGTCTGTTTATCCCACCGCTGCCACCAATTTATGTTACGGGAAATTACGGTTCATTCAATAAACAGACAGAGATCAATTCAACAACAAATCATTGTATTAAATCCGATTACGAACATAAACAACCAACTGGTGAATTACTCTGATAAAAACACATAGTTCATCAATGTTCGGAATAAAGAGAATGTTCACTTACAGTTCAAATTGTTTCACACTTAATCCATCATTGTTCCTATAGAGTTACATGAATTTCCTGCAAATGTTCCTGTTCATAGAAGTCACTGTTATTGTCCAGATACCACACATTGTTCTTCGAAGAGATCGAGAACAGTAATCCGATCATTGACCCCTTTAGCCAACACGCTTCGTTCACATGAAGAGTCCGAAATGGTATTTCCACAGACTTGTAGCCGATCGTGCTACCCGCGATGCGCACAAACATTCCACAGTTCCTTGGGAATATTATTCACCCCAGTTCACCGGGCTACGGCCATTTCACACAGTTTACCAGGCCAACGCGCACTCAGAACACAACAATTCACGTCTGCTAAATCACGCCATGCTGTCGGAACTCTCCTGTCAGAAAAGGTGATTTTCTAAAAGCGGGTCCGAATCCGGAACGCAACGGATCAATAGTAAACGAACTTATCTCTCCACAATACGAACGGCCTGAGCACGACAGTTATCTCACAATACAAAGGCTTCTACGGCACCGGCCCTCTCTCCGCAGGACAAGTCGACTACACGGCTAACTTCGACAGCAGACGGCACTCCTCGTAGAAATAAACCCCAGGCTTCAGCGACCTCGCTCAACGGCGACTCACTCCGTGGCCCGGTTCCAAACACGAATCATCGAGCTTAGATGTTCGCGGCTACACAGTCCACATAGGATCTGGCGATACGGACGTCGATAACACACGGTGGATGGGCAGGCACCTGGTCTAGTAACCCTCTTCTCCTACTACTGTATGGACATCCCGGATGGGAGGTCACCTGGTCTAGGAACCCGCTTTTACCACTACTGTATGGAACAGTATTGATATATGATTAGCCGTGAATTATATAACATATGTACAGGGTTATGGGAGACTGTATGTATATGGATGTGTGAATGGATAGATGCTAGCCTTAAGCCGGTAGTCACCCAGTTTTGTTAATAGGTATGAATATCAACCCCTTGCCTTAAAGGGTATCCTCATTGGAATATTCAAATGGCTGAAAACTATGGAAATACATAATTTAATATGTACTGAAAACAACAGATTTTTTTGATTTTTTTTTATTTCTATTTTATGAAATATGAGAAAATAGCAACGGAAAACGCTATTTTGGAAACAAGAGTAGAATCAGTGACGTCACGCCTGTGACCTCAGCGAGGGAACATGTTAGTCTGTCCACAGTCACATTCTATATTGAGAGGCTTGAATTGATTGACCAGTTAGGAACATATTTTCATACTTTCCCAGAGTGTGACCACCCATAAAAGTAGAGTGGTAGTAAAATAACAGTTCAGATAAATAATTACATCAACAATTTATCGAATATGAGTAATTTGGGGGGGTTAGTTTGACCGCAAAAAATTGCATTGCAAGCAGTCTTATATTTCCAGTACCGGTACTGGTACAGACAGTGGACAAATCATCATACACTTGTGATGGTTACTGATGCGATCAGAAGAAAATCTGGAATGGAATTCTAGGATATATGGAGACAATTGTGGGACTGTTCTGTGAACTACAATGGAGTATTTAAATCAAGATATTGACCGCGAACAAGCAAGATCAGGGTATGGTCAGGGCATGATCAGGGCATGGTCAGGGCATGATCAGGGCATGATCAGGGTATGGTCAGGGCATGGTCAGGGTATGGTCAGGGCATGGTCAGGGCATGATCAGGGCATGGTCAGGGTATGGTCAGGGCATGATCAGGGCATGGTCAGGGCATGATCAGGGCATGGTCGAGTTCTGCATATGAATACAAGCGCGTGAAAAAACAACAGATTAAATCAGATTCCACGTTTTAGAAAAACTGCATCAGCCCAACGAAACTGAGAAAAGTTCAGGCTAGTTTAGGTTACCTACTATTCACCAGACACAGTGATATTTTCTTGTAAACAGCAGAAATCCTCGGTTTCTATTCACATACAAGTTTGCAGCGTGAATTTCAGCATAGGAAGTATGCATTATGCAGTTCACATGCTTGCACTCTGCATAGGCTACGGCAGTGAATTGTTTCTGTTTTAAAAATATTGCTCTCACAAATGACCTCTTTGCTCCCACAAATGACCTCTTTTCTCCACACTTTGGCTACCTTCAATTCTCGAAAAGAGTTTGTATTTTCTCCTTTCTCTCGACTTGTTGAATATTTCAGCTAAGCTTTCTTTTCCAAACAACCCCTCAGTGTTACAATTAAGCGAGACCAAAGTTTTGCAGTCAATTTTGGAAGCGATGATTGTAGGTCAACTGTTGTCGCTCGCCGGCGAAGCAAACCGTGCTAGACCAGATATAATTTCCCCGAACGTCCGTCTCATATGTTCCGCCTTTTCAGTCTTTGAAAAATAAAGTTGATAGGCATAACTGTTTTGAGATAATAAATGGTGATAATCGTCGATGTCAACGCTTGTCTTGTCAATGTAAGATTATCATATGTCAGATAATTCGACAATGTAGGCTGCTCATCGGAAACATGTGTATGAATGTAACGGCAAATGGGGGTTGACGATCCGGAAGATAGCTTTATAAACTCTCGTCTTTTGTGCTAATATTACATATTTTGATAATAAATACAATTATATATTAGCAAGAGTGGTGTTGGAAGCCCCACCGAACATTCAACTGCTTGATATAACGCGAAAATATGGCAAATAAATAGGAAGTTGTTCAGGTTCTTTCTATCTGAACAGTATTGGCGATTATGGGCGAGTTCCCTTTATGACGTCATGGGTCAAAGGTTACGCGTTCGGAAAGAGAACTGAAAAACTGCCTTTTCTTCGTAAAATACTGGATTTTAGGATTAGAAATGAGAGGGAAGACCTAATACAACCATTTTCTATGACACCAAGGAACTGTTTGAAGCTGAGTGGGTATGTAGGATGAGGATACCCTTTAAGCCTGTGGGTTGTGAGGGTGAGCATGTATGTATATCTACCCCTAGCCTTAAGCCTGTGGGTTGTGGATATAAGTAAATGTGCGATGGATAATTGTTTATGTAGGATTTGTGATTGATTTAGTATAACTGCAGCCTCTTCACAGGGAAGTATTATCCCCTACCGGCTACAGCTACATCGATACTATAATCTCCAGAACTAAACCTGTACGCATGTGCAATACAGTCGAAATAAGTAGAGATGAAGTTATAGTATGGATACGCTGTCAACGCTAAGCGTCTATAGTTTAATTCCCAGAGCTAGACCCGCACGCCTGTGCTATACAGTCGAAACAGGTAGAAATATGATTAAGCGTCTATAATTTAATTGCCAGAGCTAGACCCGTACGCCTGTGCAATACAGTCGAAACTGGTGCCCGGACTTATTGGTTTTGGTGTACAGTCAATCTCTGAAGATCCGGATTATACAGATTGTGGTGTACAGGCTATCTCTGAATGGTCAGTATCATACAGATTATGGTGTGCATTCAATCCCTGAAGGTCAGGATTATACAGATTGTGGTGTACAGGCTATCTCTGAATGGTCAGTATCATACAGATTATGGTGTGCAGTCAATCCCTGAAGGTCAGGATTATACCGGGTCATAGCGGTCATACTGTCGAACAAACCGTTGTCACGTTTATAACAACAAATAAAACTACACTGATGAAGAAAACAGAATATGTATATTTTATGGTCAACTAACTTCAAATCATGCAAAAAAGGATTCGTCATTTCTCAATCTTTTATGACTTGTTGTCTTTCAACATAATTGATGGTGTGCAGGCTGAGGACACGCCCTCAATACATCTATGAAAGTATCACTGGTCACAACAAAGTTTATTACTTTTTTAACTTTTCAAACTAAAGAAAGAGCAGCCGAAGGCGATTCTATACATAGCAGAAAATCGACATGATTTGCAATCAGTGTGCGTCTCCAGCCAGGTGTTATAGGCATCACCTGTAACTATCTGATCGTCCGATCACTTTGATAAGCCCTTGATTAATGAGACTGTCAGGTCAGGTCAGAAAGCTGACAGGTATGGCGAGGAAGGTAGCAGAGATGTACTGATGACTGGCCCCAAGGTGATCACCCTGCTAGAGATGTACTGGTGACTAGCCCCAGGGTGATCACCCTGCTAGAGATGTACTGGTGACTAGCCCCAGGGTGATCGCGCTGCTAGAGATGTACTGGTGACTAGCCCCAGGGTGATCACCCTGCTAGAGATGTACTGGTGACTAGCCCCAGGGTGATCGCGATCAGACGGAGCTCAATCTTGCGCTTTATCGTCTTGATTTGAAAGGAATAAAAGTTGGACATATCCAGCGATATATCAAAATCGATCATGGTTAATAACAAATACAGTGATTTAGGGATGACTAATCACTACAATTGACACTACAATAATCACTACAATAGACACTACAATAATCTCTGCACTAGACACTATACAAATCATTACAATAGATACAATAATCACTTCAGCAGACAATACAATAATCACTACAATAGACAAAACAATAATCACTATAATAAACACTACAATAGACACTAAAATAATCACTATAATAGACACTACAATAATCACTACAAAAGACACTAAAACAATCACTACAATAGGTACTGCAATAATCACTAAGATAGATAATACAATAATCACTACAATATCACTACAATATACATTACAATAATGACTAAAGTAGGCACTACAATAATCACTATAACTGGCACTACAATAATTACTAACATAGATACAATAATCAATACAGTAGACTCTCCAACAATCACTATTATAGACACGACAATAACCACTATTATAGACTCTACAATAATCAATACAATAATCACTACAATGGACACTACAATACGCAATATAATAGACGCTACAATAATCAATACAGTAGACACTCTAACAATCACTATTATGGACACGCCAATAACCACTATAATAGACGCTACAATAATCAATATAATAGATACAATAATAATCACTACTGTATGCACTACAATAAGTATATACTAATAGGTTGTTGAATTTATATCAAGGCGAGTATCAGATCCTAAAGACCATATCAGATATGGTCCAGAACCTGATACGAGCCTTGATATGAATTATGTTTATCACCTGTGTACTGTGATATGAACCATTATGCTATGATTTCAAGGAAAAATATTGATGTTATAATTAAAACTAATTTAGTTTGGAATGTTTAAAATTTTCATATGACATATATTAATTTGGTACAAGTGAAAATGTGCAATATGGACCGATGTGGCAGAAGTGGAATTTTACTCCAGTTCAATCGATATAATGCAAATTAATTTGAGAGAATACCAAACCAAGAATACGACAATACGGGAGAGTATAGTTTCCTGGAACAATTTTTGGACGAAAGTATCATTCTATTATCGCCTCAAACCTCTCCCTCCCATCTACCCCCCCCCCCCCTGCCCCCACCCCGCTCCCTTTGCGCGCGGTAGATTGTCCCGAAAAATTCTAAAACATTTTATCTATTGACGGATAGCCACCGATAACAGTTATTAAGTGCTAGTTTCAGGGACTAATGGTATCAGATATTGCTGTTTTCACTTAACATTTTCACCTTTTTCAATCGAAGTGGAGCAAAACCAACATGGCGGCCGTTTCTGTATCAGCGGCAGTGACCCTGATATGCCACTCCCACCTAACTAACCTGAATCGGTCATATCACGGACAGTAGTTCTTGATACGTACTGCGCTCGCAGTGGCATAACAGGTTTCCAGAAAACGTAGTATCGCCTCTCATATCACAGTACATAGGTGATAATCACTATTATAGACACTGCAATAATCACTACAATAGACACTACAATAATCACTATTATAGACACTACAATGATCACAACAATAGATACAATAATCACAAAAGTAGGCACTACACTGATCACTACAACAGATACTACAATAATCACTACAATAGACACTACAATAATCACTATTATAGACACTACGATAATCACTACAATAGAGACTACAATAATCACTACACTAGATACAATAATCACTAGAGAATTAGTCAATTCAATAGACGACGGATGTTGAACAGGAGTTTGTTCCGTACATAGCAGGTATATCAACAATATTGTAAAATTTCAGAGGAATGGCTAAACAATCGGGCCTACAAGGAGATATCAACAACGGAAATATCATAATACGTTGGAGAAAAATCAATGTGCTGTCAGCACGATGATGATATCTACATAACTACATTTTCAAAGATGGAATTCAATTTGGAATCGCTTCTTAACATATAGTTTCCGACCAGTTACTTAAGGAAAGGTAGGCCTACATAGCACAAACATGAATTAATGCAAGATAAATTCAACACAAAATGGGACTTATTTCACAATGTATTAAATTGGGCTAATCAGCGTGTTGGTCAATGTATAACTATATATAATATATTTAAATTTACCTTTTCGATGATGAGTTCAAATACGCGGAAATCAGATAAGGAAAGGAGTGCGTTTTTGACATATTTATATTTTTTATATCATTGCATTATTTATATGGAATAAAAATGATCTAAATGCAATTTTCTAGATTGAGTTAAAAAGTGAGCGTTTGATATCTGTATTATTGCCGAAAAAATAAACTACGGCAGCAGACCTAGCCAATAAACTACAGCAGCAGACCTAGCCAATAAACTACGGCAGCAGACCTAGCCATTGGCATTATAGTACATTTATTCAAGCTGCAGAAAAAATTGACACGCCATCGGCTAATCTCACAACTCTGATACATTTGGGTAAAACACTTGTAACAAGAGATAACAGGAGACGATTATTCGTTATTAATCAAATCTGATCATTTTTCAAAATCTATAGTATTTGTTTTCGCTTGAGGATAGAAAGATAAAAAACAGATTTGTGTTAAGGCTCTAAGACAAATACGGTAAAATGACACAGATGAAAATTTGTGGGCATTTCAGTTACAAATCACCTCAAACAACTCTCGTCCCTACCACATATACCGTCATCACCTCAAACAACTCTCGTTCCTACCACATATACCATCATCACCTCAAACAACTCTCGTCCCTATCACATATACCATCATCACCTCAAACAACTCTCGTCCCTACCACATATACCATCATCACCTCAAACAACTCTCGTCCCTATTACATATACCATCATCACCTCAAACAACTCTCGTCCCTACCACATATACCGTCATCACCTCAAACAACTCTCGTCCCTATCACATATACCATCATCACCTCAAACAACTCTCGTCCCTACCACATATACCATCATCACCTCAAACAACTCTCGTCCCTATTACATATACCATCATCACCTCAAACAACTCTCGTCCCTACCACATATACCGTCATCACCTCAAACAACTCTCGTCCCTATCACATATACCATCAGTCAGGTCAGTATATCTTAGTCATCAACTTCATCAGTTATGTGAAAATCTAACTATTCAATCATCAATCAATCATGAGTCACTCATCAGTCATTCTCCAGTTAGCCCACAGGTCTTCAGCCCACAGCATGCAAATCGTGTTCATCATGTTCCACGCTATTGTCATTTTCACCAGGTGCCAGCCGTTACACATGTGCATCGATCAGGGTTATATTTGTCAACAACTTTCCACCAGTCAGAGGATCGTCCAGACCTTTTCGTTAATGAACGTTCTCCCAGTCACCCCGTTATCTTAGCAAACGTTCCACCAGTCCTAACATCACATTAACAAACGTTCTACAAATCAAATCATCATCTTAAACAAACCGTTCACCAGTCATAGCATCACATTAACAAAGGTGTCACCATTCAGACCAGCATCCTAACAAACGATGCCCAAATCAGACCATCATCTCAACCAACCTCCCACCAAACTTACTTTGACAACAAACGTTCCGCCAGTCAGACCACCGTCTCTATCAACTACCAAACTATCAATCTGACCACCATCTGAATCAACAATCACATCACCAGTCAGACCATCATCTGCATCAACAATCACATCACCAGTCAGACCATCATCTGCATCAACAATCACATCACCAGTCAGACCATCATCTGCATCAACAATCACATCACCAGTCAGACCATCATCTGCATCAACAATCACATCACCAGTCAGACCATCGTCTGCATCAACAATCACATCACCAGTCATACCATCACCTGAACCAACAAACACACCACCAGTCAGACCATCATCTGAACCAACAATCACACCACCAGTCAAACCATCATCTGAGTCAACAATCATATCACCAGTCGTACCATCATCTGAGTCAACAATCATATCACCAGTCATACCATCATGTGAACCAGTAAACACACCACCAGTCAGACCATCATCTGCATCAACAAACACACCACCAGTCAGACCATCATCTGAACCAACAATCACACCACCAGGCAGACCATCATCTGAGTCAACAATCATATCATCAGTCAGACCATCATCTGCATCAACAATCATATCGCCAGTCATACCATCATCTGAACCAACAAACACACCGCCAGTCAGGCCATCATCTGAATCAACAACCACACCACCAGTCATATCATCATATGAACCAACAATCACACCACCAGTCAGACCATCATCTGAACCAACAAACACACCACCAGTCAGACCATCATCTGAGTCAACAATCACATCTCCAGTCAGACCATCATCTGAGTCAACAATCACACCACCAGTCAGACCACCGTCTGAAACAACAAACACTTCACCAGTCAGACCATTGTCATGGTATTGTAGTCTACTATTAGACATTGTGGATGTTTCTAGAAAATAGAGCTGACGCAAGCTTGCTTACGTACTAGTATGTGGGTCAACCACTTAGAGCTTTCTGGAAGGCTATTGTAAATTGCATCTAGGTCAGATGATGCGGTAATGGTGTGTATTCTAGAAGCTTCTTGATTGAAATAATGATCTGGAATGCCTCATAGATTATAAATAGCGCATCGCTCAGTCATCTGCATCAACAATCACATCACCAGTCAGACCATCGTCTGCATCAACAATCACATCACCAGTCATACCATCACCTGAACCAACAAACACACCACCAGTCAGACCATCATCTGAACCAACAATCACACCACCAGTCAAACCATCATCTGAGTCAACAATCATATCACCAGTGGTACCATCATCTGAGTCAACAATCATATCACCAGTCATACCATCATGTGAACCAGTAAACACACTACCAGTCAGACCATCATCTGCATCAACAAACACACCACCAGTCAGACCATCATCTGAACCAACAATCACACCACCAGGCAGACCATCATCTGAGTCAACAATCATATCATCAGTCAGACCATCATCTGCATCAACAATCATATCGCCAGTCATACCATCATCTGAACCAACAAACACACCGCCAGTCAGACCATTATCTGAACCAACAACCACACCACCAGTCATATCATCATATGAACCAACAATCACACCACCAGTCAGACCATCATCTGAACCAACAAACACACCACCAGTCAGACCATCATCTGAACCAACAATCACACCACTAGTCAGACCATCATCTGAGTCAACAATCATATCACCAGTCAAACCATCATCTGCATTCAACAATCATAGTCACCAGTCATACCATCATCATATGAACCAACAATCACACACCATCATAGTCAGACCATCATCTGAGTCAACAATCACATCTTCAGTCAGACCATCATCTAAGTCAATAATCACACCACCAGTCAGACCATCATTTGAGTCAACAAACACACCACCAGTCAGACCATCGTCTGACATAACAAACACTTAACCAGTCAGACCATCATCTGAGTCAACAATCACATCTCCAGTCAGACCATCATCTGAGTCAACAATCACACCACCAGTCAGACCACCGTCTGAAACAACAAACACTTCACCAGTCAGACCATTGTCATGGTATTGTAGTCTACTATTAGACATTGTGGATGTTTCTAGAAAATAGAGCTGACGCAAGCTTGCTTACGTACTAGTATGTGGGTCAACCACTTAGAGCTTTCTTGAAGGCTATTGTAAATTGCATCTAGGTCAGATGATGCGGTAATGGTGTGTATTCTAGAAGCTTCTTGATTGAAATAATGATCTGGAATGCCTCATAGATTATAAATAGCGCATCGCTCAGTCATTGAGCATGGAATTCAAACTGGCTTTTATGTGGGTCTGTTATACTGTGTTACTATCTGGATTTTACCTTTGCCTGTAACTACGGACTGCTGTATTATTTACTCATTAACTTTTGGCTGCTGCATAATCTACGCTATTTGTTAACGGCTATCGGATATCGGACATTTACTAGGACTGTGTATAACTGAGCAGTATTGGATTACCATTATACAGAAGAGTGATTTGTGCGCGTCAACAAGGACTGTAAAGTGTACACCGGTATAGCATAGAACAGTAAGACTATATTTCACACATTTGTTTGTTGTATTAACCTTACTTAAGTTGTAGATGATTTTAGTATTGTGAATAAATATTTGATTGTTAATCCTTAACTTCACACGTCTTTCTGTTACGGTAAAAGCTGACGTTACACCATCGTCTGAATCAACAATCACATCACCAGTCAGACCATCATTTGAATCAAGAAACACATCACCAGCCAGACCATCATCTGGGTGAACAATCACACCACCAGTCAGAATATCATCTGAGTCAACAAACACACCACCAGTCAGACCATCATCTGAGTCAACAAACACACCACCAGTCAGACCATCATCTGAGTCAACAGACACATTACCAGTCAGATCATCATGTGAATCAACAGAACACATTACCAGTCAGACCATCATTTGAATCAACAAACACACTTCCAGTCAGACCATCATCTGAATCAACAAACACACTACCAGTCAGACCATCGTCTGAATCAACAAACACTACCAGTCAGACCATCATCTGAATCAACAATCACATCACCAGTCAGACCATCATCTGCATCAACAATCACATCACCAGTCAGACCATCATCTGCATCAACAATCACATCACCAGTCAGACCATCGTCTGCATCAACAATCACATCACCAGTCATACCATCACCGGAACCAACAAACACACCACCAGTCAGACCATCATCTGAACCAACAATCACACCACCAGTCAAACCATCATCTGAGTCAACAATCATATCACCAGTCGTACCATCATCTGAGTCAACAATCATATCACCAGTCATACCATCATGTGAACCAGTAAACACACCACCAGTCAGACCATCATCTGCATCAACAAACACACCACCAGTCAGACCATCATCTGAACCAACAATCACACCACCAGGCAGACCATCATCTGAGTCAACAATCATATCATCAGTCAGACCATCATCTGCATCAACAATCATATCGCCAGTCATACCATCATCTGAACCAACAAACACACCGCCAGTCAGACCATTATCTGAACCAACAACCACACCACCAGTCATATCATCATATGAACCAACAATCACACCACCAGTCAGACCATCATCTGAACCAACAAACACACCACCAGTCAGACCATCATCTGAACCAACAATCACACCACTAGTCAGACCATCATCTGAGTCAACAATCATATCACCAGTCAAACCATCATCTGCATTAACAATCATATCACCAGTCATACCATCATCTGAACCAACAAACACACCACTAGTCAGACCATCATCTGAGTCAACAATCATATCACCAGTCAGACCATCATATGAACCAACAATCATATCACCATTCATACCATCATATGAACCAACAATCACACCACCAGTCAGCCCATCATCTGAGTCAACAATCACATCTTCAGTCAGACCATCATCTAAGTCAATAATCACACCACCAGTCAGACCATCATTTGAGTCAACAAACACACCACCAGTCAGACCATCGTCTGACATAACAAACACTTAACCAGTCAGACCATCATCTGAGTCAACAATCACATCTCCAGTCAGACCATCATCTGAGTCAACAATCACACCACCAGTCAGACCACCGTCTGAAACAACAAACACTTCACCAGTCAGACCATTGTCATGGTATTGTAGTCTACTATTAGACATTGTGGATGTTTCTAGAAAATAGAGCTGACGCAAGCTTGCTTACGTACTAGTATGTGGGTCAACCACTTAGAGCTTTCTTGAAGGCTATTGTAAATTGCATCTAGGTCAGATGATGCGGTAATGGTGTGTATTCTAGAAGCTTCTTCATTGGCATAATGATCTGGAATGCCTCATAGATTATAAATAGCGCATCGCTCAGTCATTGAGCATGGAATTCAAACTGGCTTTTATGTGGGTCTGTTATACTGTGTTACTATCTGGATTTTACCTTTGCCTGTAACTACGGACTGCTGTATTATTTACTCATTAACTTTTGGCTGCTGCATAACCTACGCTATTTGTTAACGGCTATCGGATATCGGACATTTACTAGGACTGTGTATAACTGAGCAGTATTGGATTACCATTATACAGAAGAGTGATTTGTGCGCGTCAACAAGGACTGTAAAGTGTACACCGGTATAGCATTGAACAGTAAGACTATATTTCACACTTTTATTTGTTGTATTAACCTTACTTAAGTTGTAGATGATTTTAGTATTGTAAATAAATATTTGATTGTTAATCCTTGACTGCACACGTCTTTTTGTTACGGTAAAAGCTGACGTAACATAAATTGGGGGCTTGTCGTCCGGGAGGATTTGTTTACATTATTGATCAGCTGGCAGCTTTGCAACATAGTTCTAAATTGATACAGCTTTACAACATTGTCTAAATTTGTGAAGTCAGGCAGTACACTATCAGCATGTCAATTGACTCAGCACAGTGTAACGTGTACGAGCAGGACCAGTCGTGGTGTTTACGAGAAAACGAATCAATAACCGGGATTGCCCACTGGCATTCTGGCCGTCACCGTAGTTAGCCCCTTCACTAGTAAAGATCCGAGGATCGAAGAGATGATCACAACCCTACAAGGATGACTGACGCTAATGTAAAGGTCTATTATGGTATATTCTGCACAAATAGTATACGCGGTTACAAATAATAGCGTAGAACCGCGTGGCTTAGACAGAATGTCTAAGGAGATGTAACGTTATGATATTTACATATAAGTACAGACACTAGGAGGGTGTATGCAAATAAACTTGACGTATATATACACGTGATATGAGAGGGTGTGTGCATATAAAGTTAACGGATACGTACACTTGGTGTGTGCATATAAGGTTAACGGATACGTACACTTGGTGTGTGCATATAAGGTTAACGGATACGTACCCTTGATGTATATGTGGACAATAGAAGAGAGTGTGTGCAGTTAAGCTTGATGTTATATATATCAATAATATATATGGGGGTGTATGCATATAGCTTTATAGTTAATATAGTGCTTTATGTCTATGCGCGATAAGGGCGGCCTGGCTGCTGGCCCTTCTCTTCTGGGATAAGGGCGGCCTGGCTGCTGGCCCTTCTCTTCCTCCGTCGTTGGAACGTTACGGATGTAACGCTCTCTCCAGGGATGGCACCCCGTCGTTGGAACGTTAAGGATATAACGCTCTCTCCAGATACGACACCCAGTCGTTGAAACGTCAAGGCCCGTTGGAACGTTACGGCGGTAACGTTCTCCCCATATATATATATACCCTCAGGCGTTGGAACGTCACGGCAGTGACGCTCTCTCCAGATATGGCACCAAGTCGCTGAAACGTCACGGCCCGTTGGAACGTTACGGCGGTAACGTTCTCCCCCAGATATATATACCCCAGTCGTTGGAACGTCACGGCGGTGACGCTCTCTCCAGAGACGTGGCAACCCGGCGTGTTCTTCACCCCCAGTCGTCGGAGCCTGACCCTAACTTGTCAGCTCACCAGTCTGCTTCCCGCACAGGTAAGTATAGCCCGGCGTCTCAACCCTTCCGGCTGCTGCGACCCGTCTATAGCCCGGCCTGTGACTACACAACTTCACGACGATCTCTCAGGTAAGAACCACGCACCACTCACTCTCCGTGACCGTCAGGACAATTACTTGGGTATATATTGTATTACCATTTCATCTGGTACCAATGAAACATCATGACTGTATGTCAACTGTCGTTGGCGACCCCCTGCGACCTCGGTCGCACCCTCTGCGACCCGGTCGCAGATTTCTGCGACCTTCTGCGACCTTCCGCGACCCGGTCGCAGATTTCTCCAATTCCACCGTCTATCGGCGTTTCTCGGGAGGAGAAGTCTGTCTGTGCTGTACCTTGTATCTTGGCTTGTCTTTTCTGTATGGGCTGTAATCTATGTATACTACTGTACTGTCTGTGATCTGTATTTCTTGACTTTTACTGTATTGGCTGGGTTCTGTGCATCTTTCATTATTGTGTGATAAATACACATATCCTTCTTGTGGAATCTGTGTTCTGTATCTTTCTTGTGTGCTCTGTGTGCTGTATCTTTCTGTCCTGTAAGATCTGTGATGTGTACTTGTCTCTTTCCAGCTGGACGCCGTCCGTGTAGCCGTCTGCGACCTTCTTGCTGGGCCCCCGGAATACACGATTTACCGACGTTTCTCGAGGAAAGCAGCTCGCCCGCCTTGTACCTTGACTTGCTCCGCCTGGCTGTAATCACGGTGCTCGTTCTCGCCCGTATAGCGTTGCACGGCCGTCTGCGTCGTTGTATTATGGCAGTGGGAGTTTGGCTTATTTCGCACTGTATTTAGTGCAGTTGCATATTTCTGGGGGTGGAGGGAATCCCTATCTATCGTCATATACCGCTTCACGGTCAACAAGATCGACACGTAAATGTTGCGACTTTAGTCCCAGTGCCGCGGGATTAGCTCAGCAAAACAGTGTCGGAATTATCAACCTACTGGTATAGACCTAAAAGCCTTATTCTATACCGAAGTCAGACCATGCAAATTGCCAGAATGTGCTACGGGCAAAAACATGTCTCATTACAGTATTATAGAATACCCCACAACTATACTAGACACGCCACGCTGTCGTGTTTCCTAAACTATAGTATAACCACAAACACGTTTCCACACCGAAAATGCGAGCTGGCAAATTCTCATTGGATTGGCGTGTTTTCACAGGTTACACTAACTACAGGAGTTTACAAGCTTTTAGACTCCCAGGCCAAAACAACTGCATTTACGGCCCAACCGTAAATTGCGCCAAAATCGGAAGTTACAGGCTGTACCTGGACGTGCTTCCTCCAGCTCTGTCTTTCTGGTCTGACCTCGCTCCCAATGTCTGCACGAGCTTATATAGCCGGCGCTCTTCTCCACCCCCCCGGAGACGTTGCGAAACTCGGAAACTCGCCTTCACAGCGAAATTACAGTTCATAGTCCATAAATGGGAATGACATCCCATTCCATAATTCGTAAAGAATGTTCCACATAAAGGGCAACACCTATCTCGCTCTGGTAAGCGAGAAATACGGGGGAATGCATTTCCGACCACTGGCTCCTCCATCACGGGCTCTTCCACCCTTCCAGCGGTGACACGCCCCCCCCTCTGATTCGAACAGTCCTATACACAAACGGTTAACCGTTACACTGCCCCCGCCTTTCCAAATCATGACGTCCCCGTCATGGCCGTACGGGCCCCTCCGTCCAGGGTGGCGTTACAGTTCCAGTTGTACAGTTCGAATCAATTCAAACAAAACTGCTCGCCAATTACGGGCCATCAGGGCCGGCGAAATCACAAGGTGGCCGCCCTCCGGCGGTCTGGCCGGGCCACCACGACATTAGGTCAAAGAATCTCCTTCATAGAATTACATGGTCGGCTAACAGAGCCGCCCCACGACATTAGGTCCACTGGGCTGCACGCTCAGTTGGAGGGGTCCGGCTTCTCCCCTCTTACGGTACACGGGCTGGGACGTCAGCACGTAGTCTTGCAACCTGCGAGGCCTGACCGCTCGCCGAACGCGGGTCGTCGTCGCGTGTGTGGGGGCTGCCTCACCCTCGGCCACTTCGGTGACGTCGTCCTTCGCGTGTGTGGGGGCTGCCTCACCCCCGGCCACTTCCTCGAGCGCGTCCTCCGCTGGCCCCTGCGGCCGGCCCACGGCCGCCTGTGCCTCCCGGGCTCCGTCGTTGTCGGTCATCTCTAGTAGTCGGTTGTTCTCTTCTGTTGAAGATCAGGCCAGATCCCACCGCTGCCACCAGTTTTCTACGTGTAACGTGTACGAGCAGGACCAGTCGTGGTGTTTACGAGAAAACGAATCAATAACCGAGATTGCCCACTGGCATTCTGGCCGTCACCGTAGTTAGCCCCTTCACTAGTGAAGATCCGGGGATCGAAGAGATGATCACAACCCTACAAGGATGACTGACGCTGATGTAAAGGTCCATTATGGTATATTCTGCACAAATAGTATACGCGGTTACAAATAATAGCGTAGAACCGCGTGGCTTAGACAGAATGTCTAAGGAGATGTAACGTTATGATATTTACATATATGTACAGACACTAGGAGAGTGTATGCAAATAAACTTGACGTATATATACACGTGATATGAGAGGGTGTGTGCATATAAAGTTAACGGATACGTACACTTGGTATGTGCATATAAGGTTAACGGATACGTACACTTGGTGTGTGCATATAAGGTTAACGGATACGTACCCTTGATGTATATGTGGACAATAGAAGAGAGTGTGTGCAGTTAAGCTTGATGTTATATATATCAATAATATATATGGGGGTGTATGCATATAGCTTTATAGTTAATATAGTGCTTTATGTCTATGCGCGATAAGGGCGGCCTGGCTGCTGGCCCTTCTCTTCCGGGGGTAAGGGCGGCCTGGCTGCTGGCCCCTCTCTTCCTCCGTCGTTGGAACGTTACGGATGTAACGCTCTCTCCAGGGATGGCACCCCGTCCTTGGAACGTTAAGGATATAACGCTCTCTCCAGATACGACACCCAGTCGTTGAGACGTCAAGGCCCGTTGGAACGTTACGGCGGTAACGCCCGTTGGAACGTTACGGCGGTAACGTTCTCCCCCAATATATATATACCCTCAGGCGTTGGAACGTCACGGCAGTGACGCTCTCTCCAGATATGGCACCAAGTCGCTGAAACGTCACGGCCCGTTGGAACGTTACGGCGGTAACGTTCTCCCCCAATATATATATACCCTCAGGCGTTGGAACGTCACGGCAGTGACGCTCTCTCCAGAGACGTGGCAACCCGGCGTGTTCTTCACCCCCAGTCGTCGGAGCCTGACCCTAACTTGTCAGCTCACCAGTCTGCTTCCCGCACAGGTAAGTATAGCCCGGCGTCTCAACCCTTCCGGCTGCTGCGATCCGTCTATAGCCCGGCCTGTGACTACACAACTTCACGACGATCTCTCAGGGAAGAACCACGCACCACTCACTCTCCGTGACCGTCAGGACAATTACTTGGGTATATATTGTATTACCATTTCATCTGGTACCAATGAAACATCATGACTGTATGTCAACTGTCGTTGGCGACCCCCTGCGACCTGGTCGCAAGCTTCTGCGACCCTCTGCGACCCGGTCGCAGATTTCTGCGACCTTCTGCGACCTTCCGCGACCCGGTCGCAGATTTCTCCAATTCCACCGTCTATCGGCGTTTCTCGGGAGGAGAAGTCTGTCTGTGCTGTACCTTGTATCTTGGCTTGTCTTTTCTGTATGGGCTGTAATCTATGTATACTACTGTACTGTCTGTGATCTGTATTTCTTGACTTTTACTGTATTGGCTGGGTTCTGTGCATCTTTCATTATTGTGTGATAAATACACATATCCTTCTTGTGGAATCTGTGTTCTGTATCTTTCTTGTGTGCTCTGTGTGCTGTATCTTTCTGTCCTGTAAGATCTGTGATGTGTACTTGTCTCTTTCCAGCTGGACGCCGTCCGTGTAGCCGTCTGCGACCTTCTTGCTGGGCCCCCGGAATACACGATTTACCGACGTTTCTCGAGGAAAGCAGCTCGCCCGCCTTGTACCTTGACTTGCTCCGCCTGGCTGTAATCACGGTGCTCGTTCTCGCCCGTATAGCGTTGCACGGCCGTCTGCGTCGTTGTATTATGGCAGTGGGAGTTTGGCTTATTTCGCACTGTATTTAGTGCAGTTGCATATTTCTGGGGGTGGAGGGAATCCCTATCTATCGTCATATACCGCTTCACGGTCAACAAGATCGACACGTAAATGTTGCGACTTTAGTCCCAGTGCCGCGGGATTAGCTCAGCAAAACAGTGTCGGAATTATCAACCTACTGGTATAGACCTAAAAGCCTTATTCTATACCGAAGTCAGACCATGCAAATTGCCAGAATGTGCTACGGGCAAAAACATGTCTCATTACAGTATTATAGAATACCCCACAACTATACTAGACACGCCACGCTGTCGTGTTTCCTAAACTATAGTATAACCACAAACACGTTTCCACACCGAAAATGCGAGCTGGCAAATTCTCATTGGATTGGCGTGTTTTTACAGGTTACACTAACTACAGGAGTTTACAAGCTTTTAGACTCCCAGGCCAAAACAACTGCATTTACGGCCCAACCGTAAATTGCGCCAAAATCGGAAGTTACAGGCTGTACCTGGACGTGCTTCCTCCAGCTCTGTCTTTCTGGTCTGACCTCGCTCCCAATGTCTGCACGAGCTTATATAGCCGGCGCTCTTCTCCACCCCCCCGGAGACGTTGCGAAACCCGGAAACTCGCCTTCACAGCGAAATTACAGTTCATAGTCCATAAATGGGAATGACATCCCATTCCATAATTCGTAAAGAATGTTCCACATAAAGGGCAACACCTATCTCGCTCTGGTAAGCGAGAAATACGGGGGAATGCATTTCCGACCACTGGCTCCTCCATCACGGGCTCTTCCACCCTTCCAGCGGTGACACGCCCCCCCCCCCCTCTGATTCGAACAGTCCTATACACAAACGGTTAACCGTTACAACAGTTTGCCTTAGAGCATAGTCAGGAGGTATTTAACGAACTACGCAAAGAGGATTTGTTCGCGCTGTGTAAATTCCTACAAATTAAAGATAAAACATCTTTGAGAAAGCAAGAAATTAAGAAACTCATTATTAAACCTTTTGTTAGCAAACAAATTTGGGATGAAAGTGATTTTGATTTAACTGAGGAAACAGCTGATGATTTGGAAATAAGGAAATTAGAATTGCAAAATCATCTGGAATTAAAGAAATTAGAATTAAGAAAAGAGGAAAGAGAGAAAGAAAGAGACAGAGAATTAGAGAGAGAAAGGGAAGAAAGACAGTTTCAGTTAGAAATGAAGCATATGGAATTAGAGTCGCAAGCAAGTTTTCTTGCACATGCACCTGTATAATCACAATCAAATGTGATGCGGCTCGTCAAATACGTCTCGTCCCACCATTTCAGGAAAAAGAAGTTGATAAATATTTTCTGCATTTTGAGAAAATTGCTGAAAATTTAAATTGCCCAAAAGAAAATTTGAGTTTACTTCTTCAAAGTCTTTTGATCGGAAAGGCAAAATTGACGATAGAGCATCAAATTATGATACAGCGAAGGATTCAATCCTTAAAGGTTATGAATTAGTTCCCGAAGCCTATAGACAAAAATTTCGTAGTTGTGAAAAAGAAAAACTCTCAGACTCATATAGGTGGTGTGCCTCGGTTAAAATTAACATTAGCCTTAGACAGCTTATGCTGGTAGGGGAATTCAAAAGGTGTATCCATGGTGATATTAGAACATTTCTTGATGAAAAGAATGCCAACACTATAGATCAGGCAGCATGGTTTTGCTGACGAAAACGCTCTGACACACAAATTATCATTTGTCAATGCTGTTAAGCCAAGTTCATTCCAGTCTAGTCTCTCAGGTAACAAAGCCAGTTCTTTCTCAGCGCCTAAAGCTTTTAAACCCAGTTGCAAAGGTCAAAGGTCAAACACAAAGTCTCAGTCGCCCACTTTTAACACTCAAAATAAATCTCCCGTTTGCAATTATTGTAAAAAGGCAGGTCATTTAATGGCAAATTGTTCTAAATTGAAAAGAAAACAACAGGATCAAGCCTTTCAAAAGTTCAGTGGTTTCTTCACTTCAAGATAAATACCCAAGCAGGTTAATGACGTGCATACTGTATATGACGTTAAGATGGCCAGGGACACTGTTCCTATTAGTTCTATCAAGGATAAGTTTGACAGTTTTTCAAATCCTGTTATGGAGATTTTTTAACCATTTATCCACAATGGTTGTGTGTCACTTTCAAGTGATTTGTCTAATGCTACTCCTGTGAAGATTTTGCGAGACACGGGCGCGTCCCAGTCTCTTTTGTTGGCAGACACTTTACCGTTTTCTGACTCTTCATCTGCAGGCAGTAATGTCCTGATTAAAGGGGTAGATTCTGTAAATTATACACCCGTTCCGCTCCATAACGTTCATCTGTCTTCCGACTTGATTTCTGGGCCTGTTACGGTGGGTATTAAAGGTAGTTTACCATTTGAGGGTGTTCATTTACTTCTTGGAAATGATCTTGCGGGAGATAAGGTCGGGGTTAACCCGATTGCAACTGACAAGCCTTGTTTGAATCAGACCCATGACCCAGTTGAAGACGAAATTCAAAGTTTGTATCCTGCTTGTGCAGTTACCAGAGCCATGAGTAAATTGGCTGAGGAGTCAGAAATGTCTCGAAAATATGACGTCATCGATGACGTTTGTTTGGCCGACACTTTCGTGTGTTTAAATGATGAGGCTGATAAACCACATTTTAATAGCAAATTGGAATGTTCTCTTGAAAAAAATTCAAAATCACGGCTGGTTAATGAACAGCATAGTGACAAGGACATTTCCAAGTTGTTTGACAGGGCAGTAGATGAGTGTGATGCAACTCAAGAGCCTGTGTGTTACTTTTGTAAGAATGGTGTTCTTATGCGCAAATGGCGACCGCCAGATGTGTCAGCTGATGAGGAGTGGGCAGTTAAGTATCAGATTGTGGTACCAAATTCATATCGTTCAGATATCCTCAGACTAGCCCATGAAACACCTCTTTCAGGCCATTTAGGTGTTAACAAAACATATTACAAAATTCTAAATCATTTCTATTGGCCAAATTTAAAGAAAGATGTTACGGAATTTTGTGGGTCATGCCACACATGCCAAATGGTAGGAAAACCAAACCAAACCATATCAAAGGTCCCTCTACAACCAATCCCTGCATTTGAGGAAGCATTTAGTAGGGTGATTATAGATTGTGTTGGTCCATTACCAAAAACAAAGTCAGGCAATCAGTACATGTTAACAATCATGTGTGCTTCAACCAGGTTCCCTGATGCCATTCCTTTACGGAATATTAACCCTACCTGGCCTGGGGGGCCGAAATTCCCCCCCACCCTAACAAACTTTCTGTGCTATCTCCGGAACGACAAAAAAGGAGAGCTGAAACTCATTGACGTTTTAGTTTATTATCTTGGGGTCATTTTGAGCCTATTTGCATAACCCCCCGAGCAGAGGATCATGGGTAAATTCAAGATGGCGGCCACGTGGGGTACCAGAAAAGTGATGTTTTTGTCATATTTTTTCACAATTTCTGCTTTTCAGCAATGAAAAGTGGGCAAAAACTATTTTATTTCACAGCGCATTAATATTTACTAATTTATCATGCAGTTTTTGCGGAGAAATTGCATAAATAAAAATTGTCGTTTTTGAAAATGACGTCACTGTGACGTCATCAAAGCGGCCATCTTGGATTTTTTTACATTTCCTGGTAGAGCTTGATCCAAGGGTATGGTGTGGTAAGTTTCAACCTCCTAGCTCAAGGGATAAGAAAAATAATTAGGAGGGCCATTTCGGCCCCCCCCGCCCCAGGCCAGGATAGGTCCCAAAAAGCCCAGGCCAGATAGGGTTAAGGCAGAAACTATTGTTAAGGGCTCAGTTAAACATTTCACACTTGTCGGCCTACCCCAGTCTGTTCAGTCTGATCAGGGATCTAATTTCGTGTCAGGAATTTTTCAACAAGTCATGCATGAATTGGGAATAAAGCAGTACAAATCGTCTGCATACCACCCAGAAAGCCAAGGCGCATTAGAAAGATTTCACCAGACATTAAAGAACATGATTAGGACTTATTGTTTTGACACTGAGAAAGACTGGGATGAAGGCATACATTTGTTATTGTTTGCTGTTAGAGAGTCTGTTCAAGAGTCTTTAGGCTTCAGTCCATTTGAATTAGTCTTTGGTCATACAGTTAGAGGACCACTTAAACTGCTGAAGGAAAAGTTCCTAGACAGTGATCTTGCCTCATGTAGTCTCTTACAATATGTGTCGCACTTTCGCACCAGGATGACTAAAGCATGTGATTTGGCCATGTCAAAGTTAAAGTCAGCACAAAAATGTATGAAAATATAAACATGCCCTTAAACGAAGTTTCAAACCTGGTGAGAAGGTACTGGCTTTTCTGCCTATTCCTGGTAATCCATTTAAGGCTAGATATTATGGTCCTTATGTCATTGAAAAGAAAATAAGTGACTTTAATCATGTAATTCAGACTCTTGACAGGCGTAAACACAAACAGTTATGTCATGTTTATATGTTAAAGTTATACATAGACAGAGATAGCACTAACAGTACTGTACACCGTGTAAGTGTAGTTAGTTCTAACCCTGATAATAATGAAACTTGTGAAGAGCCCATGACAGCGGCGAAATTACAGAACTCTGATATTCTACTTAGCGCGTCAGGAAGAACGTCGAACTCTGCTCAGTCAATATGAACATTTGTTTCCCGATATTCCTAATCGGACTGATAAAATTTCACATGACGTCAATGTCGGAGATTCTAATCCAGTGAAGCAGCACCCATATCGTTTGAGTCCCATTAAATAAAACTATCTGAAAAATGAGATTCAATATTTATTGGACCACGACTTCATTGAACCAAGTAATAGTAACTGGAGTTCACCTTGTATCCTCGTTCCAAAGCCAGATGGCAGTTACAGGATGTGTACTGACTACAGAAATGTGAACACATTGACCAAAACAGACACATTCCCTATTCGACACATTGACGATTGCATTGATAAAGTGGGAAGTGCCAAGTTTGTGTCAAAGTTTAATCTTCTGGGAGGATTTTGATAAGTTCCACTGACGGATCGTGCGGGGGAGATGTCGGCATTCGTCGCTTCGGAGGGTCTGTTCCGGTACAAAAAAAAAGATTTCTGAGATGGAGGATGGAGTTTGATGTTACAAGAATACAATATTGAAATCAGACATATTAAGGGCAAGGACAATTTGATTGCTCATTGCTTGTCTCGCATATAATGCACATATGTTTGTCAACATTTTTGCTGTTGTAATATAGATTTTTTTTGCAATAATGTTTTGAATTGTCAAGAAAGTTCCAAGTTTGAAACTTTCCTTTTTTTAAGAGGGCAAGTGTCATGGTATTGTAGTCTATTATTAGACATTGTGGATGTTGCTAGAATATAGAGCTGACGCAAGCTTGTTTACGTACTATTATATGGGTCAACCACTTAGAGATTTCTGGAAGGCTATGGTAAATTGTATCTAGGTCAGATGATGCGGTAATGGTGTGTATTCGTGTATTCTAGAAGCTTCTTGATTGGCAGAATGATCTGGAACGCCTCATAGAGTATAAATAGCGCATCACTCAGTCATTGAACAGGGAATTCAAACTGGCTTTTATGTGGGTCTGTTATACTGTGTTACTATCTGGGTTTTACGTTTGTCTATAACTACGGACTGCTGGATTATTTACTCATTAACTTTTGGCTACTGCATAATCTATGCTATTTGTTAACGGCTATCGGATATTGGACATTTACTAGGACTGTGTACAACTGAGCAGTGTTGGATTACCATTATTCAGAAGAGTGATTTGTGCGCGTCAACAAGGACTGTAAAGTGTACACCGGTATAGCATAGAACAGTAAGACTATATTTCACACATTTGTTTGTTGTATTAACCTTACTTAAGTTGTAGATGATTTTAGTATTGTGAATAAATATTTGATTGTTAATCCTTAACTTCACACGTCTTTCTGTTACGGTAAAAGCTGACGTTACACCATCGTCTGAATCAACAATCACATCACCAGTCAGACCATCATTTGAACCAAGAAACACATCACCAGCCAGACCATCATCTGGGTGAACAATCACACCACCAGTCAGAATATCATCTGAGTCAACAAACACACCACCAGTCAGACCATCATCTGAGTCAACAAACACACCACCAGTCAGACCATCATCTGAGTCAACAGACACATTACCAGTCAGATCATCATGTGAATCAACAGAACACATTGCCAGTCAGACCATCATTTGAATCAACAAACACACTTCCAGTCAGACCATCATCAGAATCAACAAACACACTACCAGTCAGACCATCGTCTGAATCAACAAACACTACCAGTCAGACCATCATCTGAGTCAACAAACACACTACCTGTCAGACCATCATCTGAGTCAACAATCACACTACCAGTCAGATCATCATCTGAGTCAACAATCACACTACCAGTCAGACCATCGTCTGAATCAACAAACACTACCAGTCAGACCATCATCTGAGTCAAAAAAAACACACTACCTGTCAGACCATCATCTGAGTCAACAATCACACTACCTGTCAGACCATCATCTGAGTCAACAATCACACTACCAGTCAGATCATCATCTGAGTCAACAATCACACTACCAGTCAGATCATCATCTGAGTCAACAATCACACTACCAGTCAGATCATCATCTGAGCCAACAATCACACTACCAGTCAGACCATCATCTGAGTCAACAAACACACTACCAGTCAGATCATCATCTGAGTCAACAAACACACTACCAGTCAGACCATCATCTGAGTCAACAATCACACTACCAGTCAGATCATCATCTGAGTCAACAATCACACTACCAGTCGGACCATCATCTGAGTCAACAATCACACTACCAGTCAGATCATCATCTGAGTCAACAAACACACTACCAGTCAGACCATCATCTGAGTCAACAATCACACTACCAGTCAGACCATCATCTGACTCAACAAACACACTACCAGTCAGACCGTCATCTGAACCAACAAACACACTACCAGTCAGACCATCATCTGACTCAACAAACACACTACCAGTCAGACCATCATCTGACTCAACAATCGCACTACCAGTTAGACCGTCATCTGAACCAACAAACACACTACCAGTTAGACCATCATCTGAATCAACATTCACACCACCAGTCAGGCCATCATCTGCATCAACAATCACATCATCAGTCAGACCATCATCTAAATCAACAATCACACCGCCAGTGAGACCATCATCTGAATCAACAAACACATCACCAGTCAGACCATCGTCTGAAGCAACAAACACATCACCAGTCAGTCAATCGTCTGAATCAACAAACACACAACCAGTCAGACCATCAGCTGAAACAAAACAAAAACACACCACCAGTCAGACCATCGTCTGAATCAACAAACACATCACCAGTCAGACCATCATTTGAGTCAACAAACACATCACCAGATCAGACCATCATCTGAATCAACACATGACCAGTCAAACCATCATATGAACCAACAAACACATCACCAGCCAGACCATCGTCTGAACCAACAAACACACAACCAGTCAGACCATCATCTGAAACAAAACAAAAACACACCACCAGTCAGACCATCGTCTGAATCAATAAACACATCACCAGACCATCGTCTGAATCAACAAACACATCACCAGTCAGACCATCGTCTGAATCAAAAAACACACCACCAGTCAGACCATCGTCTGAATCAACAATCAAATCACCAGTCAAACTATCATGTTTTTCAACGAACACGCCACCAGTTAGACTGTCATCTTCATCAACAAACACACCACCAGTCAGACTATCATCTCCATCAACGAACACACCATTAGTCAGACTATCATCTTCATCAACAAGGACACCACCAGTCAGACTATCACGCTCATCAACGAACACATCACCAGTCAGACTATCAGCTTCGTCAACAAACACACCACCAGTCAGACTATCGCGTTCATCAACGAACACATCACCAGTCAGACTATCATATTCGTCAACAAGCACACCACCAGTCAGACTATCGCGTTCATCAACGAACACATCACCAGTCAGACTATCACATCCATCAACGAGCACAACACCATCCAGCCTATTGGCTTCAGCAACGAACACACCACCAGACAATCATCTTCTTCAATGAACACACCAACAGTCAGACTAGCATCTTCATCATCTGACGTGATAATAGTCAGACCACCATCTTGGCCAGCATGCCAGATAGACCACCGGTTGGGTCTATTATTTCTTTCGTAATATAATCAGATTGATCTTTGTCGTTGCAATATAATTATTTACGGTGGACTATATATCCGATCACAGTAGTATATAAAGGTGAAATTCTGTCGTAAAAATGAGGCTGAGAGTGAGGCTGATTCGGCAATTTTTGGCAATGTTTGGTCATCTCCGGTCATCTCCGGTCATCTCCGGCAATCGTCGGGAATGTCCGGCCATCTCTGGCAATCTTCGGGAATCTTCGGAAATATCCGGTCATCTCCGGCAATCTTCGGGAATATCCGGTCATCTTCTGCAATCTTGGGCGATCTTTAGCAATGTCCTGTCATCTCCGGCAATCTCCGAGAATCTTCGGTCATCTCCGGGAATGTTCCGTCATCTTCGGCAATCTCCGGTTGGGGTTTTCTGGGGTGGGGGTGAAAATGAGAATGACGTCACTTCCTGGTCAGCAGTCACTTCCGGTCACGAGATTCCCGGATTAAAGGTCAATACCGGGTCAAAAGACCAACGGTTACATCCGTTTACGTCACATCCGTGTCACGTGACACTTCCGATCATGTGACTTGCGGGTCAAAGGTCACATTCGAAGACGTCATTTCCGGGTCAAAGGGCATTTCCGGTCACGTTTGGAATGACGGCATGACGCAAAGGTCACCCCATGATGGGTATTAATACGGGGGTTAGTGACAGTGTGCGATATTCATCCAGCGTCATTTGCTCCGCCTTGTCACGAGTTCTACGAGCCGTCCTCGTTTGACGAATACCGAGATGTACTGATGTATGACTGGGCCGAAGACCATTTCAGTGTACAAGCCTTGTTCTGGGCTGAAGTTCTCACGTGGTTGTTCTCACGTTGATGTTGTTGATGAGATCTCAAACACCATGTTTTGTGATTTTCTTTTTTATCAATCCAAGAATGCATGTGACAGTAGGAAGTAATACAATAACATGATGTGCAATGAGATATGTAACATGTTTACAGCAAGGAGCATTGCAACGTTGTCATGGTCACATTTAGAATACAAGAATACAATATAAGTGACGATAATGCGTATGAATAACCGTCCATGAAAGATGATTAAATGTCCAAATATATCGTGCTCACTCCATCGTCCAGGACTTTTCGCTTGGGTAGAAGTACATGAAGGCGTCCCGCTGCTGGACGTAGGAGCGCATCTGGTTCTCGACGACTTTGCTGGTTCCACTGGCACAGGTTTTACCCTGGAGCACCTCGAGGTACAGGGATTTGTTAATGTTGGAGTCGCGTCGACTCACCCTTTTACAGCTGTAATTGTTGGTGTTGTCGCCGCCGTAACAATAGTAGGTTTTCGAGCAGAGGGCCACCATGGCCTCACCCATTCACTCGAGTTTGAAGAGGCCGGGCATCCTTTTGTCATACTTGTAGTGATCTTTTCTCGGCAGCCATCGATTTCGTTCGGCTTCATAGCGTTCTCGCAGTTCGGGTTTGACCAATGATTCCAATTCTTTCTTAGCGACGAACATTGAAACAGAATCGATGTCCATCTCCATCAACTGCCCCTCCGTGCGGTCGTAGAACACGCACATAAAATCGTACAGTAATTACAGCATCCGCAACTTAACATACTGGTACACCATGCATCCGATCTGCAGCGGCAGGTGGTGTCAGCAATAGGATCCATCTGACGAAGCAGCGGTGAGTTGATGCGCCGTCGGACTTGCTTCTCGTCAAAGATATGCACGTTGACGTGGCGGTCTTGATTAGTCACGGTTTTCGCATTGCCAACCAGTTACATGGATTCTCCGATGATGGCTTTGGTGAGATCGGCATCTCCTTGGCGACGAGTGGTGATGACGGCCTCAGCAGAATCCTTGAAACAGGCCCCGGGGTGAACTCCATCACTTGATAGACACGGGTGATTTCCATGCCGTGGCTCATATACCAACGTAGTAAAGGGGTGCCGAGGAGGATTTTCTCTCCAAACATACTGCCGATCAACATACGCCGCGATTGTGTCAGGTAGTTCAGCGTATGCGCGCGCACGTGGACCCCGATGTCATCTCGACTCACCTCGCTCTTTTTGAAAATGGGTGGGCATTCTGCAAAGGTGTCTTTCCGGAGCTTGGGGACATGGATGTCACATTCAACGAACACGAAGAGCTGGTTCGAACGGAGGGCAACGAGAAGTTGGGGGTGATCCGGATCCAATGATGATTCAATGGTTGCTTGAGGGTGCTTGTGATGAACTGTCGCAACCCAGGATCTTTCATGGTATGAAACTCGCATTCCCACACCTCGTGGTAATCGTACCCCAAACCCATGATATAGTCTCGGTTCTGCTGTACCTCCTCTCGCAGGGCCTGATGACTGAGTCTTCGTCGCTCATAACTGTGGTGGCCTTGGGCATCGATCGTGAGGTCACACTCCTGCCCGTGCCAATAGCACCCATGAAATTGAAAGACGGTCGGCCGTTGATTGATGAGGGCAAAGCCGCCTACGGGAAGACGTCGATCTCCGATTCGCTTCTCGGTGCTGTTGGCTTGATGGCGGATGGTGATACCGAGGGAGGGTCTGATCCAATTGAGCCAGTATTGTGCCAGACGTGTACGGGACCGTTGTGCCTCGAAATGATCATCTTCGGGGAGCTACCGGGTGTAATGCTCTCCCCCCCCCCCCCGGCATCGGTTTCGCCGGTACAGGGCGTTGGCGTCAAAACCAATGATCTTATGGTGTTTCCCCTCGAATGTGTGTCAGACCTTCTTCATGGTAGCGGTGAAATATCAGACTCGGACCACCCACGATGTTCTGTTTGAGGCACGTGGGCATGTCTGCGTCCTTTTGGTCAATGAGGGAGAAGAACGTGGGCAGATCGTGAAACAGATACCTCAACGTGAGTTCGGGTAGGCTGACACTCTCCTTAAACATATACAATCCCATACTATGATGGAATCGGAACATATTCTCGGTCGAGAATTCTCGAAAGGCACGACATCCAAGTTGTTGTACCACACCACAAAATCTCGGACAGTCTGTATGCCTTCACAGATCCATACTTGTTGGAGTTCAGTGTAAGTTTTCTCGGGCAACGCTTCTCTTTTCGTATCATTGTAGAAGGCGGCT
The DNA here is from genome assembly GCA_036873755.1 of Hanleya hanleyi. Classification (NCBI taxonomy): domain Eukaryota; kingdom Metazoa; phylum Mollusca; class Polyplacophora; order Lepidopleurida; family Hanleyidae; genus Hanleya; species Hanleya hanleyi. Next base: position 31,357 of record JAVTVY010017441.1, on the reverse strand, counting down.
CGGAGTGGAAGTTGCGTCTCGTCCAGACGGTCGAGACGGGTCATGTAGCGCGACGAAAAATGTCCTTTGGTTTGTGTACTGTCGTCGGCTTTGACCCACTGGTCGTAACTGTAGTTGGGCGCCAGGTAATTTTGAACATCTAAGAATCGGAGCGTGATGGTGGAGCGGGCCACGTTGTCGTTGGTCTTCTTTATGACGAATTTGATATAACCGGCTTTGGCGAGGTAGGAGTACAGAAAGACCTTGATGAAATTGAAATCGTAACGTCCCGAGTTGAATCCGATGACAGGCAATTGACTTAAATGTTCCAGTAAACGCAGCTTGAGTTTCTGGGCGTACGGCTTCGAAGGTTTGACGGGAACATCCTCGCCTTCTTCGTCCTCGGTGTCACTGTCGGCTAATGTCGGAATACGTGCATCCAGTTCATCCAGGACCGGTTGGAAGGTTATCATCAGATGTGCGACACTGGCTTGGGTGTCTCAGTAGTTCATCATCCGGGCTATGAGGTCATGGAGATCGCCAGTAGAGACAAAACAGACGGAAGCCGCCTCATAGCCGGGAACGTTGGTGTGGACACTCACACTCAGTGGGATATGACGTCGCGTCCATTGCGTGTTAGCGGTCGCTGCCTCCATGGGTTGTCTCGATATGGAAAATAGCGTTGTGCACGGGGAACATCGATCCCTTCATCGGACAACTCCTCGACACTGGTGGGTGTATTGTGGATCACATCACCCGGATACTTTCGCTTGGTGGTGTTACCACAGATCTTCTCGTGGCGGTGTAAGTGGATAGACTGTTTGAACACCCGATGTAGGATTGGGCATACGTGTTCATGTTGGTGATATAAGAGAAATGCCCGAGTGTCCCTTCTTGGTAGAGACTATGAGATTGGTGTCATACTTCTCCGGGGATCGATGGATCAAGTGAGCTACGAAGCGAGGACCCCCCCACTCCCCAAAAGAACACCCGGAGATTGCTGGAGATGACCGGAGATAAACGGAGATAAACGGACATTGCCGAAGATTGCCGTATCAGCCTCACTCTCAGCCTCATTTTTACGACAGAACTTCACCTTTATATACTACTGATCACAAAAACGTTATAATACCATATCAGTTCAATATCTGCTAATCTAACATTTACCATGTACACCGTCAGGTAGATTACCGTGATAATTCACACTTCATTGGTGATTCCAATGGTCAGTTACAACATTTGATAACAATCGCTTCTCATTCTGGTGGAGCAATGGCTTAGCAAATATTACATCGGCATACATTCATAAATTCATGAACTTTATCATCCGTTTGTACAACATGTATGGATGTCATTGGATAATAAGATATATCTGAAGATTATAAAAAAATATTTAAAAAAAAAATACCTGAATACTTTCGAGGGTAACGATGAACAAACTATCCTAGATACTTCATTGCCGGGACGTTTCCAATACATAACGATATCCTTGACACCCTATCAGACACTGGTATCATCTCAACTCTGACATTTCTTCCTCAATCAATGCGGCCACAAAATACATCGCTTTAACGAGATTTTGTGGTGTTGGGTAATCAGCCATTGTTATTGACATGTCAGACAAAGTTATCTGGAAGGAGAAATATTCCCTGAAGAAATAACAGTGGATTTCTCTTCAACCGGTACGGCGGTGCCATGTCTTTGGGGAACTACAGGGGTAATTAGTGAAATAAACAACCGACGCACGTGAAATGTCTGCCACCCAATCAGATCGTAGAAGAGGGTATCGGCGAAAGTGATCGTATTTTGATTTAATTAGCAGTGATGGATAGGCTCTGCGAAAATTGAATATTGGTGACAAACAAAGAATACATGTGTTCGAATTGTTTCCTCAAACAATGCCCAGAACAATATCCCGAGTTTTCATTTGCATCGTTCTTTTAAACAAAGTATCACTGATAACATTAGGAGGCAAAACCTGAAATGATAGTTCAGCGAATGATTCTGACTGTGAGCTCACGTGCTAATTTCTTGAATCAACAAAACTGTCTCTTCTACCTTGCTGAGGAATTGTTATTGCTGAGGTATTGTTAAAATTGGAAGTGCGCTATGACAGGAGATGGCCGAAGAGGAAGTGCCCTCTGCTTATGTATTATTTTCAATAAAACAGATCTGAAGATAAATTTGCGTCCCGGGTTGATTCAAGTTTTAAGAATGCCTGACCTTGGTCGTCGGATTGGACATCTCATTGTGTTAACATGAATAGTCTTAATCGAGCCTGACTCAGACTCACAAAGGCGTGGATATCAAGGTTAAATATTCGGGAAAGGGAGATAGACAACTGTCCACTGCCTTTACATTGCAGTCATCAGCTTCTGCTAGTCCTTACTTGTATGATTGTGGGAGCTGGTAGCTTAGCCTTATGATAGTGGAAGGAAATGATGGACAGCCGAATATTATACAATAACGTTAAATCTGCCGAATATTATACAATAACGTTAAATCTGCACTCCTCTGCTGAATACTTCTTCTACTGTCTTGCTATTTAAAAGAATTCTAATTTAACCCTCATCTTTCCAAATTACCTTTCACAAAGGAGTCCTGAAATGTACTGACTAGCACAATTTCAATTCAAATATCCAAAGTTACTAACAATACATATTCGAGTGATTAAAATGAATGAACATATCCAATTAGTTTGAGCAAAATAATAGAAAAGGAGACAAAAGGACGATTTCACTGAATGTGGTTCACAAATGTGTGTGAAATCTTTCAATAGATGAGAGACATGGAATCATGTTACATGGGAATATAACACTGGCCTGAAAGAGCGGTTCACAGACGGCCGGATTCTCATCCTATAATGATAGAACATGCTGTAGACATCGGTCGTATATAGGGAGGGTAGACAGGCAATCTCCACAAATGAAGTGGGAACATTTTATTCTGGATTGGCAGTTAATCCGGCAAGAGTCGTGACAAGTCACACGACATGGAGTGACTTAATACGACCAGATTCCAAGTCCTAGTGAAATTGTTATCCTTCTACCCGACAAGCATGCTAACGCCAGCCAGAGTGGATTAGGTGATAATCTGCTTTAATCCGCATGGATTTCTTTCCACGAGGAGACAAAGCTGTCCATGTATCATTTTGCATTGCTTCATGATGTTGCGTGGAAGTTTTGTATTATTCTATCCATGCCATCAGCTGGAATGGGACTAACAATCAATTGAGTTAGACGGACGTAGAGGAAGGGCCGATCTCTTGCCTTTGTCCGGGGCTATAGTGTACTCTTCAAGTATGGCTCGACCACATGTACGGCATAGGTCACACTCCTCAGAATATATCTCTCTGTCAGCTATCTTTACAATAATTATCCCCCTTTTTTTATTTTTTCATTGGCTCAACATTATCTAGACCACTCATATTCTTGAATGTCATTTTTTATTGAAATAACATTTTCATATACTGTAAAATAAGAATATATTGAGGACACATATATACATGACAATTATTCAACTATTGGGGTGTCCTTCATCCTCAAAAACATTTTCACACTTTAAAACTATCGGAAAGAACCCAAAAATAATAACCCAATACGAGAGACAATAGTTAGCTTTTTCACTTTGTAAAACCTTCTTTGGGGGCCTCTATGAAGCTTGAAAACCTTGGGGGTAATTTGGCGGGTATTTGAGCTACGTGAACGAGAAATCCATCCTTGAAATTTCAAAAGAGACAAATGAAAGTTTAACGACGGTTTAAGAATTTGAATACGGAATTGACAAAGGGCTGGTGAGTGTTTTATCGACGGATAAGGATTTTGTTTAACTTTGTTGACATACACCAACACTAGCACTGTAAATCGCTCGTCCACCTCGTGTACACACACGGGAAAGCTGGTCTTCAGATATGTGTAATACTGAAGATATCTGGATACAAACACCTCCATTTCTACAGGATATTAACATACCATATTAGCGACTATAGAAATATAGTCACTCATTAATACCATATTATCGACTGTAGAAGCATAGTCACTCATTAATAGCCTACCATATTATCGACTATAGAAGCATAGACACTCATTAAGCCCATCATTTATACATTGTTAGTGCACAATTATATTCGGAATAATTATAATTGCTACGGTACATGTAATTTTACAGAAAACAAAATTCTCAAAAATACACACACCTTCCGAGCGACTAATGCTTTCGACCTGACCATAAGCTTCGTCTGGGACATCACAGACTGAGAAGACCAACTGGCCTGGGGGGTGGGGGGCGAAATGCCCACACCCCCCCCCCCCCTCCTCCACCAAACTTTTTTGTGCTATCTCCGGAACGACAGACAATGGAAAGCTGAAACTCCTTGACATTTTAATTTATCATATTGGGGTCATTTTAAGCCTATTTGCATAGCCCTCCCCCCCCCCGAGCAGAGGATCATGGGTAAATTCAAGATGGCGACCACGTGGGGCACCAGAAAAGTGATGTTTTGGACATATTTTTTCAAAATTTCTGCTTTTCCTCAATGAAAAGTGGGCAGAAACTATTTTATTTCACATCACATTAATATTTACTAATTTATCTTGCAGTTTTTGCGGGGAAATTGCATAAATAAAAAAATCGGAAAATTCGACCAAAAAATACCGTTTTTGAAAATGACGTCACTGTGACGTAATCAAGGCGGCCATCTTGGATTTTTTTTACATTTTCTGGTAGAGCTTGACCCAAGGGTATAGTGTGGTAAGTTTCAGCCCCCAAGCTCAAGGGATAAGAAAAATAATTAGGGGGAGCCATTTCGTCCCCCCCCCCAGGCCAGTATAGGTCACAAAAATCCCAGGCCAGATAGGGTTGAATAATTTCCGCGTCCAAAATCCAAAGACCTAATTCATACAATGACATTAGCACCAAATTGAAAGGATAAAGCAAAGTTTACATAAAACTAGGCTAATTTCCTGCAAAGCAGAAGCGATCAAAAGTTTTCAATGATGCCAGCAAGACATCATGATGTTCCAAAAATATCAAATCCGTATCGCTGATCAGTATTCTTAATCCATTTGATATACATTGTAAAGTCGTTATCTAGAGTATGATGTATCTCAGTCACGCTTTGATTATGAGGATCTTGAAATACATAGGTGGCCCCTAGCCCCGGGTTAAGTGGAATTAGACACAAGTTACGAAACGTATCGCCATAGGTCTTGCACGCTATGCTCGTAATTTGCTATCAGCATGCGATATGTATCGCTAAATTTGAGAAACTCCGAGTGGAGGCGCTTGATGATATAGCCCTGTTTTACAAGTTTCTGCAATAATGTTTCGTGACGTTGTTTAAAATTGTCACATTTAACACAGGATCTAGCAAATGCTACTATGCGAGATATGTATACGCCATATGTAGGTCCCCCTGGCATATCACTCTCCAGATAGGGATAGTTTACGATGTCGAAATTGTAATCATTTTTTTTGTCGTAAAGTCGACGAAAGAGAAGTTCCGCTTCATTTTAATAGAGATATAGGTCTGAATAAGATGTGCCGCTAGGGCTTCAAATCCAGTGGAGGTTGATATATATCCTTCACTGCGTCATTTATATAGCGATTATCCACACCAAGAAGATCGTCTACATATAGCGTTTGGTTTTCAGAAACATTGGCAAATCACAGTTTTAAAAATTCTCAAAGATAGGGTTAGCCCAAATACATCCTTGTCAAAAAGGGGCCACATTCGCCGATACTGGCACAGAAGTGATTGTTACCAGTCTGGCAGGGGAGGATAGTTCACAATCTAATTCATGTCGATGAGTGTTGTTTTTAGATGAATCAGCCTGAGAATTTACAAGTAGAATAGCGAGATTTGGGACATAAATATGACCCCACTTTGTACATGACATTAATATGTGTTTATTGAAGTGCACGGAATGTTGTTGTAAGAGTTGGTCAGTCTCTCAAAAGCTATCCACAGCCTGCATTACTTGGCCTCGGGGAAAGGAGAGGAAACATTTACTTAGTATATAGATAGGTCCCAGCCACAACTGGTAAGTCTATTATTGAATATTTCTCGTATAACCAATAATTTGATTATTTTGATGAAGAAATAGAATATTTTCGTAAAGTTGAAGATTTATGTAATTTCTCTAACACTAGACCAAGTTTATGGCAAACGGTTGTCTTGTAAATGAAAATGTTAATATGATGGTCACGCGATTCGGCATTAATCGACCGACTGTCCGATTTTTTTATTTACACAAATGTCTTCGCATAAACTAAATAATAAATTAGGAAATAATTATGTGATTAGCTTTGGGCATTCCTATACGTAGAAAAAAAACAGAAAGTTTGGAGAAACTGGGCTTTGCTATTACACCAGCATGTCCGCCATTTGAATTTACCCATGATCCCCGGTTCGGTGGGTTATGCAAATAAGCTAAAAAAGTCACACAGTTTCCGGTCCTAATTTTTCGTCGTTCCAGAGCACTAGAGATATCACCTTCCGCTACTCCCCCACCCTCTTCCAATTCTGTCATTGTCAAAGAGAGCTTGTAACTTTCTTAACTGTACTGGCTGGGCTGATCAGTGTCCAGGATAATACGAACTGTGGACACTCTCATGTTCTGGCACATGCAGTCACCGTCGTGGTATGAATGAAAAATTGTTGAAAAGGACGTTAAATCCCACTCACTCACTCACTCACTTAACTGACTGCTGTGGACCGAAAATCGCGGCGCACATTCGCAATGAGTCGTTATCTGGATTGATCGACACATGAAACGTTCAACTGTATACGAGAGATGGAAAATGCCTTCTATCTTATTCAACCTTCGACACCGCCCCCCCCCCCCCCATCTCCAGAGTCAGGTAGGTTTAAAACGGTATCGGACAATTGTCTAGTGGATTTGAAGAAAACAAACGTGTTTGATGTTTATCGATGATTAATTAATATTCCCTTATCACAGGAGATTTCGGAGTATCTCAGTAGTGCATTCATTGTTACTGTTCATATCGATACCATGGAGATATCACAGTGTGTGGAGTCTATACGGCCCTTAGCACCGGATTAACGGACGGAGCCAGATATAAATTATAGTGCTCCATATCCATGTCGACACTTCAGCTGTACCTCAGGAACTGTATTTCTCTAGTCTTGCTGGTCGATTATTCAGTTCTGAGACCCCGAAAATCCCTTCCCTTATCCAGAGATATAAATGGTAGCTGACCATCACGATGAGCAGCAGTCTGTTTCCGAACCAATAATGTTTTGAAGATCTTCCAATGGTAGACAAGGCACACCCTTTATAAATAAATCATCAGCCATTTATTAATCAAACCCTCCCTCTACTCCGCCCCTTATTCGCATTGTTCTACCTATCCCCATATCCACCAATAAACTGTTAGGCCACTGTTTTTCGCGCTATAATCCGTTTAGATATTGGAAGAAAGTGTTCTGTGCTGTTAACATGTGTTCCGAGTACATATCCTAACAGACATAAACATCTGACACATGCTCACACCGTTAACAATATCATTCACTTTCTCTGAATAGCGCATCGATTTTAGTTTTAAACCTGTCTGAAAATTTGCAAAATCGATTAAATTAAATATGTAGATGACTGCATGTTAAGGAACATATGTAAGCCTGGGATGTACATTTGAATAGAGAGGAGGTGCTGAGTTATTCGTGTCACTGAATGTCACCGTCAGCTGTGCACTGATCCCAGCTCAACTAGCATATACTTAAGAGCATTCTTCTACAATACCGTTATGGGTGTGAACTAGGTGTACTCAGGTGTGGCTACACATTTGTTCACGTGCAATATTGGAGCACGTGTTGCATGTGGTAATTTACGGTTGATATTAAGAATACACGGTTTATCAAAACAGCCTGTGAGTATTTCACCACACAGAATGGCGTGGACTACTAAATTCAAATAAACTCATTGAGATTTAACAGATATTCACCAAACTAATTAACTGTGTCATGTTCCGGTAAAAGAATTAATTTTGACTGAGCAAGATCATGTTATTTTACTTGTCGATTATTTAAGAATTTATAAACTTTCCCACACTAACCTTGCGTAAAATAACCATTGAACACGCCTATGAAAACATTATTTCTATTCTATCCCTTTGTTTACCGCTATAAGAAATAATTGGAGTACCCGGAAATCCTTCGTGGACCAAATCACAAATGGGGTAGCTAGAAAAATATGTGAGTTTTGGTGAGAACAACAGTGGTTACCATAGCAACTCAGTTGTTGGGACTAAAAAGTCCCGACGGTCAATATCGGATGGGCCCAAAAATCTTAATTTTGGCTGCCTTTTCTGTAAATAAATAACGTTATTTCAAAATATAACATCAAGGATTTGCCCGCGGAACCATCTCTCCAACAAAGAAAATAATTGAAACTAAGAGTTGGAAAGGATTGAAACAACTAAAATTGTCCAGAAGGTGCTCATTCATGCAAACTTGCCATAACAGTATCCCATGAGCATACGTTTTCAGTTATGTTCCTCTGTAAGTAAATCAAATATCAACAACGATCACAGAGGAATTTGATGAACTACATATTTGCGATGAATATTATGGCTATCATAGCATCGAACAGTCACAACACTTGAAAATCTTGATAAAATCAGATGAAAGTAGCACAATTACCCATATGGTGTTTGTGTCATGCCCCCCCCCCCCTCCCTCCCCTGCCACCCCCATCTTTCTCACCCCCTTTAGGGCACCCATTCTAAGTTTATATCATTGCCCAAGGGAACAGACACATACATTCACACAGGTGTCCTCTGATACTACTTCTCAGTGACGCGGTTGCACGGACGACTCGTATTGCTTGTTTCGTACCACAACACAGTGGAGCGGACTTATCTGTAGCATAAATCAGTTCGAGACAAGGTGCATTAGGCATTTCAATATGCTTCGGCATCCAGTTGAACTTTTATTAGTTTCATAACCTTGATACATCAAATATTACCATCGGAACTTTTTAGTCCAATTCGAAAAAGTCTGATACTACCCAACGGGACTAAATGTTCCAGAGCTAATTAACCTAATTTTGATAGGAAACTGAGCTGTTGTCCCAAAAATGAAACTAGCATTATGTTCTTGATGTTAAAAATCATTCATAAAAAAAATCCCAGTTAGATTGACTAAAAACTCTCTCGAACAAGAGTGCAACAATATTCTTCTGAAATCCACTATGCTTTGCTGAGAGGGTTAACCGCATGTCTGATGACGTCACCGGTGGTTGTTGGTCACAGGTCGCTACAGTTGGTTTCAGATAGTCGGAGATAACCTTCCGTTTGTACTGAATGTACCAACGGCAGGCTTGCTGACCTGACTGTAAACCCAGTCAATTAAGAGGGGGTGGGACTTTTAAGTCCCGCCGGTAAACAAAGTGCTATTGCACTACCCAAATTGATTATCAACAAAGTTTATAATGAAAAGTTGAAAACATATTCTATAACACTTGTGTCAATATCATCGAGCTAACCGTGCATTTATTACACATTTTAGCACGGTTATGTGAAATCAACACGCGTCATGTGCAGGTGTTCATTGGAAGATTCCATTTCACAAGTCGGGCAAGGAAAGGGACGTCTGCTTTCATACAAGTAACAATCGAGTAAAACAAACAAATAAATTATAAGATGAAATCTCTTTCTCGAGTTTAACTGTTGTTTCCATCGTGGAATTGATTAAAAAAGCCACACAAATAAACATATATCCACGTAATTTCCACACAGCTGACTCAGTTGACAGTTTCACTCCCCATTTGAGAGACCACATAAACGCGTCCACTGATATTGGCACGATGCCAACTGAGACGGGAGCATCGTACCAATATAAGCGGACGAGTTTTTTCAACAAAGGGGATGTCAAAGTTTACCATATTAGTTCAACCTTTCATTACAATCTTTGTTGATAATCAATTTGAGTAGTGCAATAGAATAGAAATAATGTTTTCATAGACGTGCTCAATGGGTATTTTACCCACAGTTAGTTTGGGAAAGTTTATCAATTTTAGGGCGCGGGCTTCGCCCTAGCCCCTAAAATATAAACTTTCCCAAACCACATTACGTGGATATATGTCGCTTTGTTAATCAATTTCACGATGGGAACAGCAGTTAATCTTGAGAAAGAAATTTCGTCTTGTAATATATTTGTTTGTTTTATTCGATTGTTACTTGTATGAAAGCAGACGTCCCTTTTCTCATCCGACTTGTGAAATGAAATCTCCCAATGAACACCTGCACTTGACGGGTGTTGATTTCACTTAACCGTGCTAAAACGTGTATTCTATAACACTTACACCTATTACACACTGATAACCGTGCAATTATTACACGATTTAGCACGGTTAAGAACTTTGTGACGTATGAAATCTACACCCGTGATCTTGACACGCACAGGTGTTCGCTCGGGAGAATCCATCTCACAGGGCGGGTGATAAATGGCAGGACAAAGTCTCGTCTGCCTGCATGTACAATCGAATAAACAAATAGAATGGATACCCTGTAAGTAGGAACTTTATTTTATTTTAAAGGCAGAAAATGTATAATCGCAGATATTTACAAACCAATTGGGACATACAGGTGTACACACGAAACAGATCAACAGGAGAAACAAGACGTGCTTTCAGATATGAATTATCTAGAGAAGCGGAGATCGAAAAGTTCATGAGAGACACAGATGATGAATATCTTCTTGCTGTTTTAAATGAGACACAACACGAGTGGTAGATTTTTCTCCGCTGACGATGAGAAATTAAGAGATCTGGCAGGCAAACGAAATAGGAAATACGGATATTTAAATGTATCGTATTCGTTCTATATTATAATCAAGTCTTATAAATAAATACATCTAAAGATTACCCGTTACACCAATCATTGCTTGAGATCAACAACTGCCACGGTTCTGCTTCAGGCGGGTGTGTCTATCATTGATGTGATGTCGGTTACAGGCCACAGAAATTACAAACGACATCAAATGTTTGTAATTTCACATCTGTTCTTGGCGGGTTTTTTCCCCAAAATGCCAATGTTTCCAATAGCACCGTGAACATAAATTTCCATCCTAGTTAAATAAATACTGCCAACATTTTTCATTGTTTGAGAACAAGCTGTAAATAAATATTTATTAAAGACGTAAATTTCTGTCTCAAGTTTAACTGTTGGTTCCATCGTGATTGATTAATAATGCCACACAAATAGGCTTGTTGCATTTATGTTTCACTGCTTCCCCTTCTGAGAGATCACATAAACTCGTCCAATGATATTGACACCCTGCCAGCTGAGGCGGACGGTACATTTCAACAAAGGGAAGAAAGGTTGTGAACGTTTACCATATTTTTCAATCTTTCATTGTAATCTTTGTTGATAATCAATTTGAGTAGTGCAATAGAATAGATATAATGTTTTCATAAGCGTGCTAAATCGTTAATTTACGCACGCTTAGTGTGGGAAAGTTTATAAATTTTAGGGCGCGGGCTTCGCCCTTGCCCTAAAATAAAAACTTTCCCACACTTACCGTGCGTAAATTAACGATTTAGCACGCTTATGAAAACATTATTTCTTAAATAAATGCACGGTTAGCTCGATGTTATTGACACAAATGTTATAGAATCCCTGATACATTTCAGAAGCGGTTTATGAATTGAGTCCGTGATCCTTCGTATTTCAAGGCTTGCACGTCTTGCATTGCCCGAGTACTCGTTAGCTCGGAAATACATCACTGTTCCCAGACCTGCAGTAATACTTCATGCCGGAAAAGACGAGTTCTCTACGACCCATTTAAAATTTAACCCTATCTGGCCTGAACGATTTGGCAGGCCTTTCTCTTCCCACCCCATCCCCTTAAATATTGTTCTTACCCCTTGAGCTAGGGGGCTAAAACTTATCAGCTTGAATCAAGCTCTGCTGGGAAATGTAAAAAATACATGATGGCGTCACAGTGACGTCATTTTAAAAAAGGCATATTTTAACTATTTTTCGGCCAGCTTTTGGGATGTACTTTTTTGCAAAAATAGCATGAAAACTTAGTAAATAATAATCAGATGTGAAATAATATAGCTTTTGCTCACTTTTCCTCGCCCATGCACCTCCAATGTACCCCCTCCCCCCTCCACCACCACCCCCAAAGTCAGTCACTGCATCAATTGCATCAATGATAATTTAACATCCAGCGGGCGACACGAAGGGGTCTCGTCGTACATTGTTGAAGTGTGTAAATGTCGTCGTACATTGTAGAAGTGTGTAAATATCGTCGTACATTGTAGAACTGTGTACATATCGTCGTACATTGTAGAAGTGTGTAAATATCGTCGTACATTGTGGAACTGTGTAAATATCGTCGTACGTTGTAGAAGTGTGTAAGTATCGTCGTACATTGTGGAACTGTGTAAATATCGTCGTACGTTGTAGAAGTGTGTAAATATCGTCGTACATTGTGGAACTGTGTAAATATCGTCGTACATTGTAGAACTGTGTAAATATCGTCGTACATTGTAGAACTGTGTAAATATCGTCGTACATTGTAGAACTGTGTAAATATCGTCGTACATTGTAGAACTGTGTACATATCGTCGTACATTGTGGAACTGTGTAAATATCGTCGTACATTGTAGAACTGTGTACATATCGTCGTACATTGTGGAACTGTGTAAATATCGTCGTACATTGTAGAAGTGTGTAAATATCGTCGTACGTTGTAGAAGTGTGTAAATATCGTCGTACATTGTGGAATTGTGTAAGTATCGTCGTACATTGTAGAAGTGTGTAAATATCGTCATACATTGTAGAAGTGCGTAAATAGCCCGTCAGATCCGACATTCAATATTCATTCGTCGTTCATAAAATAATTTCCGGGTCAATTGTGGAAAGACCTATTTCTTATGACGGCGCCAATTCCGAATGCGTATGAAATCGAAAAAAAGTCCGTCATTCAATATTCAGCAGTCGTCCACAAAGAATATCCACATCCATAATCCAAAGACCTATTCCATATTCCATATAACAGCATTAGCATAAGCATTAGCACCAAATTTAAAAAATATCATACCATACATAAACATAGGCTAGTTTCCAGCAAGATAGAAGCGGTCAACTGTTTCCAATGATGTCGGCAACACATCATGATGCTCCAAAAATATCAAGTCCGTATCGTTGATCAGCATACTTAATCCGTATGATTTTCATTTAAAGTCGTTATCAAGAGAATGACGTATCTCAGTCACGCTCCGATTGTGGTTGTTCATAGGAACACCATGGGGATCTTGAAGTAAACAGGCCCATACGGCCCCTAGTCCCTCCGGGTTAATCGGAATTAGACACAAGTTACGAAACGTGACGCCATAGATCTTGCAGGCTACGCTCGTATTTTGCTATCAGCATGCGATATGTATCAGCCAAATTTGATAAACTTTTAGCGGTATAGCCATGCTTTATAATTTTCTGTGATAATGTTTTGTGACGCTGATTAAAATTGTCACATTTAACACAGGATCTAGCAGCAAATGCTACTAGGCGAGATAAGTATACGCCATATGCAGGTCTCACTGGAATATTGCTGTCCAGAAAGGGATTGTTTACGATGTCGAAATTGTAATCATCTCTTTTGTCGTAAAGTGGACGAGAGAGAAAACCCGCTTCATTTTTATAGAGGTAGAGATCTAAATAAGATGTGCCTGTAGGGCTATCTGCAGTTTCCTTCAAATCCAGTGAAGGTGGATATATATCCTTCACTGTGTCATTTATATGGCGATTATCCACAGCGAAGAGATCGTCTATATAGAGTATGGTGAATGAGAAGGAACGGGCTTTGAATTGATCAGTTTCTGAAAGCGCTTGCATATAGTCGTATTCATAAGAGAACAGATATATGTCAGCCAAAAGAGATGCACTATTGATACCCAGTGGAATACCTATATGCTGTTGATATAGCATGTTGCCAAATTTCACATAGATATTATTACTAAGAAATTCGAGCAACTCTATAAACTCGCAGTGAAGAAATGTCCCATGAATGATATCCTCTGTATGTAGTAGAGCTAAATAATTCCTTATGACTTTTAACATTAATGTATCGGCGATAAGTTTTCTTGAAAACAGATCGTCTGTACACAATTGTAAGACGATCAGATACTATTAATGAACTAAGACAGACAATAGGGTCCTGGTGAGGGATTTCAGTATAGAGAGCCGAGAAATTCTATGCGGATACATGCCTGTACGGTATGTGACCTTTAGCATCAAGTTCTTCCGTAAGTCATTTTGAGTTGCTTGGTGGTGCAGCTTCTAGAACCAGCTATGAATCTAGCTTTATATGGTGATTTATGCATTTTGGGAGTCCAGTACACTTTTGGTATGTCGTTATGGGTGGTTGTAAGACAAATATCTCTTTCTTTGAGAAACGTTTTGTGACTGTTAAATAAATCTTGCAGAGTAAATGCATCGTTTTGGGAGTAAATGGAAGTATTTGATGATGATATGCTTATTCTCAGTTCCTTAACCAGCTAGACTCAACTTTTTCATCGTTAGTTCTGAAATTTTCAATATTGCAAACAATTCGCCGATCGCATCAGGGTATGGAACAGATCATTCAGCAATTACATTACAATGCAGCTTTACAAATAGGGAAAGGGCCAGAGGGAACTGAAAATTAAATTGTTCGTTATTGAAAGAAAAAAATATCTTGATATGGTCAAATCACTAATTAAACAATCTATCGATGAATATACTCCACTACCTAACAATCGCGATAGCCTTCCTATAATATTGCTAAACAAGACCTACAATTGTGTATAGACGGTCAATTGTTTTGGACACGTTACAATACACTTTTTCCTTGCCTCGCCAAACCCACCTGAAAACGTTATTACAAATCTCAACTCATTGCTGTACAATTTTTTGTGGAACGATGGCCCCGATAGAATTAAAAGAATTATAATAACACGTGACTATAAATTCGGAGGCTTGAGAATGATCAATCTCATACCATTTATTCAATCTCTCAAGATCTCCTTGATGCGGAGTCTAATATTTAAGAGTCAAATATGGCGACAATTATCTGAAACGGAAAGCTTTGGAAAACTCTGTAATGCGGGAGCAGAATACGCTAACGTTTATATGCAAAAAAATCAATAATCCATTCTGGAAAAACGTACTCAATGCTTGGTGTATTCTCCAGAAAACAATCAGCCTCATTCCATTTGCTGGCAGAGTTTTGGGAGATTCAGCTTTCTATAGTTAGCCTCAGCATTGTGGTTATCAAGAAATTGAAAACAAAAGTAAGAAAAACAAAAAATGTATAACTGTATGGGATTCCTGCTTCATTATCAGCCTGGGTATGTAATAACAAAAAATGTATACCTAGCACTGTATGGGATTCCTGCTTCATTACCAGCCTGGGTATGTAATAACAAAAAATGTATACCTAGAATATTTGGGATTCCTGCTCCATTATCAACCTGGGTATGTAATAACAAAAAATGTATACCTAGCACTGTATGGGATTCCTGCTCCATTATCAACCTGGGTGTGTAATAACAAAAAATGTATACCTAGAATTGTCTGTGATTCCTGCTCCATTATCAGCCTGGGTATGTAATAACACAAAATGTATACCTAAAATTGTCTGTGATTCTTGCTCCATTATCAACGTGGGTATATGTAATAACAAAAAATGTATACCTAGAATTGTCTGTGATTCCTGCTCCATTATCAGCCTGGGTATATGTAATAACAAAAGATGTATACCTAGAATTGTCTGAGAGTCCTGCTCCATTATCAGCCTGGGTATGTAATAACCAATAATGTATAGCTAGAACTGTCTGAGATTCCTGCTCCATTATGAGCCTGGGTATGCAATAACAAAAAAATGTGTACCTAGAATATCTGGAATTCCTGCTCCATTATTAACCTGGTACGTAATAACAAAAAATGGGTATGTAATAACACAAAATGTATACCTAGAATTGTCTGGGATTCTTGCTCCATTATCAAACTGGGTATGTAATAACAAAAAATGTATACCTAGAATTGTCTGGGATTCCTGCTCCATTATCAACCTGATTATGTAAAAACAAAAACTGTATACCTAGAATATCTGGGATATCTGCTCCATTATCAGCCTGGGTATGTAATAACAAAAAATGTATACCTAAAATTGTCTGTGATTCCTGCTTCATTATCAGCCTGGGTATATGTAATAACAAAAGATGTATACCTAGAATTGTCTGAGATTCTTGCTCCATTATCAGCCTGGGTATGTAATAACAAATAATGTATAGCTAGAACTGTCTGAGATTCCTGCTCCATTATGAGCCTGGGTATGCAATAACAAAAAAATGTGTACCTAGAATATCTGGAATTCCTGCTCCATTATTAACCTGGTACGTAATAACAAAAAATGTATCCCTAAAATTGTCTGTGATCCTTGCTCCATTATCAAACTGGGTATGTAATAAAAAAAATGTATACTTAGAGCTGTCTGTGATTCCTGCTTCATTATCAGCCTGGGTATGTAATAATAAAAAATGTATACCTAGAATTGTCTGGGATTCCTGCTCCATTATCAGCCTGGGTATGTAATAACCAAAAATGTATACGTAGAATTGTCTGTGATACCTGCTTCATTATCAGCCTGGGTATGTAATAACAAAAAATGTATACCTAAAATTGTCTGAGATTCCTGCTTCATTATCAGCCTGGGTATGTAATAACAAAAAATGTATACCTAGAATTGTCTGGGATTCCTGCTCCATTATCAAACTGGGTATGTAATAACAAAAAAATGTATACCTAGAATATCTGTGATTCCTGCTTCATTATCAGCCTGGGTATGTAATAACAAAAAATGTATACCTAAAATTGTCTGTGATTCCTGTTCCATTATCAACCTGGGTATGTAATAACAAAAAATGTATACCTAGAATTGTCTGGGATTCCTCCTCCATTATCAGCCTGTGTATGTAATAACAAAAAATGTATACCTAGAGGTGTCTGAGATTCCTGCTTCATTATTAGCCTGGGTATATGCAATAACAAAAGATGTATACCTAGAAATGTCTGAGATTCCTGCTTCATTATCAGCCTGGGTATGTAATAACAAAAAATGTATACCTAAAATTGTCTGTGATTCCTGCTCCATTATAAACCTGGGAATGGATTGATGAAGTAGGGCATAGGAATTTAACACATTGGGGAAGATTTGAACCACAGTCCTGTCTCATATGTCTCTTCGCGTTCTCAGAGAGTGAACCGGGATAATGTAATTATTCAACTAGCCTTCAAGAAAGGTTCCCGACTTATGTGACCTATGGAAAAGCCATGTTTATCTCCTGTCATCTTTAGGAACATATACTTGAGAGTTTAATATAAAATTCTGCGTTACAATAAACCCGTGTCAAATGTAAGTAGTGGGAAGCAAACTGGCCCTTATATATATATCAGCTCGGCTAAACAACAGTTTATTAAGATTTGACCATACTGATAATGCTCGGTATGTCACAGACGGTCCACACATATCTGTTTTTTCTGTAAAATGAAAATGACCTCACATTTATGACCACTATCTCTCTGACTTTATTTATACAAATTGTTCAAGTTATGTTTGTTTCTTTTAAAAATTGACAAGAAATTGGCTTGATATACAATTGGACAATTTTGAAAGGGCCAGGAATTAATAATAATAATAATAATAATAATATACTTTATTTAAGAAAACCTCGATAGTTCCGATAGGCAAGGCCTCTTTTTATCGGCGTCGAAGGCAGCAATATAGAAATAACATTATATACAACATTAAAATAACAGTCATATTAGCATTGAATATTAAATTTAAAAAAAATAAAACAAAAAAACAAAGAAAAAAGGGCTCGACTGGGTTGTCTAGCAAAAATTGGTTTAAGAAATGCTTATAACAGGCTGTTTTAAAACTGTCCAAAGATAAATAACTTCTGACATGAATTAGAAGTTCGTTAAAAAGTTTTGATCCATTTATCTTGAAAGATTTCTTTAAAAGTTCACTTCGTGCAAAAGGCACTTTTAAAAGTAAGCCCTGATTTGATAATCTACGATTTCTAATGGGTTTGTAAACGTCTGACGCATTGGATATATAACTACATGTAGGAACGAGACCGTTGATCCCTTTAAAAACAAGTATAACTGTGTTCAGTTTAAAACGATAAGAAATCGGAATCCAGTTCATTTTTTGGTATAGGTCCCTTCGACCGTACAGACGAATCACAGTCAATGATAAACCTCATCGCTCGTTTTTGTAGGCTTTCCAGTCTGCCAATGTCATGTGTGGAGCCATTGCCCCATACGGATAAACAATAGTCAGTGTAGCAGGATGAATAGATTATAAAATTATTTGTGGCCCACATCTTGCTTTTGTTATTGAATGCTATACATTTGGGGGATGGGAGTTCATCTCAACTACCCAGGGAGAGAGATTTGCAGACAAGGCTAGTACATTGTGAGTCCATGACATTATCCCCCAGCGACAGTTTCCCCCGCGACATTTTCCCCACCAACATTTTTCCCCCACGACAGTATCCGCACACGACATTTTCCCCATGCAGGCGACATTTTCCCCAACATAATATTACGTGCTGTAATAATTACGTTCTGCCGACAATCGCAGTCGCGGTCAACAGTAGTTCGTGGAAGACTTATCATGGGATTACGGATTAATCAATGAGCAGGAGCAGTAAGATGAAGACAATTGAGCCAGTGAAACAATGGTAGGCTAGATCACTTACCATAGGATTACGCATTAATCACTCAGTCAGCTTAACTAAGAGTATAATATAAACAATGCTACAAAGAAATTTGAAGTTATTTATTCGGATCATATAACTCAAGAAGATTATATGCCAACGAATGGAAAGTGATAAAAAAATTCCCGCTGCATGAAAGCGGCAAAAATTTGATATTATTATTTGATCACTTCATCATCGCTGCCGATATATTCCGATAGACTTCTAGACATGCGAATTTGAATTGAAAATATTTCATTCATAACGATTTACTCAAAACTGAACTTTCAAAAAATACATTATCACAGAAAAAAATCTACTCAAAAGTATTGATTATCCACTTTATAGGCACAGAATATATACAGCCTTGCCGGAAAATGACATCGCCAAATTTGATGCGGTCGGTAGGGCTACATAACACCATGCCAAGAAATAAATAACAGCCAGAAAACAGAACATAAGAGCGTGATATTGATAATGTATTCTTATTTATTATGCATGAAAAGAATGTACGTTTGCATACATCTGCCGATGTTCAACTAAAAAGTAATATCCCTTGAATTTCTAGAACTCTCCAAACTTGAAAAAAATTCAAGGTGAGGAAATGACCGCGACTGCGATTGTCGGCAGAACGTAATTATTACAGAACGTAATATAGGGTGGGGAACATGTCGCCTGGGGAAAATGCCGTGTGGGGATACTGTCGTGGGGAAAAATGTCGGTGGGGAAAATGTCGCGGGGGAAACTGTCGCGGGGGAAAATGTCGATGGGGAAAATGTCGGTGGGGAAACTGTCGCTGGGGAAAATGTCGCGGTGGAAAATGTCGCGGGGGGAAACTGTCGCTGGGGAAAATGTCGCTGGGGAAAATGTCGCGGGGGAAAATGTCGCGGGGGAAACTGTCGCTGGGGGATAATGTCGGTACCCCGTACATTGTAATAACACCAAATATTCATACAATTACAAGTTTGACAAGTATTGGATAAATCTTTGTGACATTAAACGCAAAAAGCATACAACAACTGTTATATTTTTTTACAATTAAATGCTGCCATACTTTCTACAGGCACATCAATCAATACTTTCTACAGGCACATCAATCAATATTTTCTACAGGCACATCAATCAATACTTTAATGATTTGAAAAGTATAACTTTGCCTACATCCATCCTTCATATTCATAACAGGCATTAAACAACTTTATTAAAAGTGGATGTTGTTTTCTTATAAGGGCTGCTTATACGGGAATTTGCCGCTTATGCCCTTATATAAGGCTGAATTTCTCCCAAAGACCATAATTCAATCGCATATTATAACGAAAACCTTTTTAAATTTGAATGTTAAGTAATTTTTTTCACCAGACGATTTGATTATGGGAAACAACATCTGTGTTAATAAGCTGTCTAATAAAGAAGTTTTTATCCATAATTCATTTGTTTGGTGACCCGTATGTGGTGTTTACATGTTGTTTGGTGGGGTGTGTGTGAGCTGTGTGTGTATGTCTATGATTGTTCACCAGTATCAATTTTGTCAATCTCACGTCCAACACATTCACATTTTTGTAATCATGGAGAAATAAGCTTTCTAAGATATATGTATTTTGATTATGTAAATAGTTCTCAAAATAAATAAGATAAATATCAATATATGAAAGCCTGGCCATTGTGAGAGAGATGCAAGACGTTAAAGAAAGTAGCATAAAATGTAATCTTATCTAATTTTATAGTTTATAGTCATATACAGAGTGCTGTATTTTGTTGTTATAGCAAGTTGTATATCATTCTCTAGTACTGTATACGAAAATACATCACATACATTTGGGTTATTTAGCAGCCACGAAGACATGAGCTTACCTCAAATTGCTTGTATCTACAATCATACAATTGGGTTATTTATCAGCCACGATGACATGAGGTTACCTCAAATTGCTTGTAACTACAATCATACAATTGGTTTATTTAGCAGCCACGATGACATGAGCTTACCTCAAATTGCTTGTATCTACAATCATACATTTGGGTTATTTAGCAGCCACGAAGACATGAGCTTACCTCAGATTGCTTGTATCTACAATCATACAATTGGGGTATTTAGCAACCACGATGACATGAGCTTACCTCAAATTGCTTGTAACTACAATCATACAATTGGTTTATTTAGCAGCCACAATGACATGTGCTTACCTCAAATTGCTTGTATCTACAATCATACAATTGGGTTATTTAGCAGCCACGATGACATGAGCTTACCTCAAATTGCTTGTATCTACAATCATGCATTTGGTTTATTTAGCAGCCAGGATGGCATGAGCTTACGTCAAATTGCTTGTATCTACAATCATACATTTGGGTTATTTAGCAGCCACGATGACATGAGATTACCTCAAATTGCTTGTATCTACAATCATACATTTGGTTTATTTAGCAGCCACGATGACATGAGCTTACCTCAAATTGCTTGTATCTACAATCATACATTTGGTTTATTTAGCAGCCACGATGACATGAGCTTACCTCAAATTGCTTGTATCTACAATAATACATTTGGATTATTTAGCAGCCACGATGACATGAGCTTACCTCAAATTGCTTGTATCTACACTCATACATTTGGGTTATTTAGCAGCCACAATGACATGAGATTACCTCAAATTGCTTGTATCTACAATAATTCATTTGGGTTATTTAGCAGCCACGATGACATGAGCTTACCTCAAATTGCTTGTATCTACAATAATACATTTGGGTTATTTAGCAGCCATGAAGATATGAGCTTACCTCAAATTGCTTGTATCTACAATACTACATTTGGGTTATTTAGCAGCCACAATGACATGAGATTACCTCAAATTGCTTGTATCTACAATAATACATTTGGGTTATTTAGCAGCCACGATGACATGAGCTTACCTCAAATTGCTTGTATCTACAATAATACATTTGGGTTATTTAGCAGCCACGAAGACATGAGCTTACCTCAAATTGCTTGTATCTACAATAATACATTTGGGTTATTTTGCAGCCACGATGACAAGAGATTACCTCAAATTGCTTGTATCTACAATAATACATTTGGGTTATTTAGCAGCCACGATGACATGAGCTTACCTCAAATTGCTTGTATCTACAATCATACATTTGGGTTATTTAGCAGCCACGATGACATGAGCTTACCTCAAATTGCTTGTATCTACAATCCTATTCGGCTCGTACCACTGAAGTGGAATTGACCTTGTCCATATAGTCTCCTCTGGAATGGGTCGGCTTCATAGAGAAATATTTCAATCGTGTCTGGTCACTTCTGGAAATCCTTCTTTGTCGGGATAAACTGAGCACAAATTTCAAATTGCTAAAGAGTAAATTGTGAAGTTTTATCCGTATCTCTAACCTTTCTACGTTAGACAGTTTTCGAGTAATTTTTCATGGTTTCTTGTAGCATTCTTAGAGCTGTCGCCAGCATGCCTTCTTTAAGAAGGTTTTATCTTTTCTTTTCTGCATTTGAACGGCACAAAGAATCGGTAGACAAAGCCATCTTTCTCTTTTTATAATTTGTACCGATTCTTTGAGGGAACCGACAGACAGGCGCCAGTGAAATCCTACTGAAGACAATACACACTTATTGCAGATATTATTTACCCGATATTTCCATCAAGCACTGGATACTGCATAAAAATGTATTATTATGTTGAAATAAAATAAAATATAAACTAAACTCTGTTCCACTGTCATATTCCACTGTTTTGTAATGTTTTATTCAGGAGAAATTACATTGGAAAATATACAGAATCATCTGGTTAAATGGAGACTACATAGACAGAGTGCAATGGTCGATACTAATGGGGCTTGGACTCCAAAACTATTCATTGAGAACGATTAAAGTATCAATGTCAAGGCTTCGGTGAGAAAGAAAATAATGTGTTCGGGCGTGCAGAATGACTCGGGGAAAACACTATGGTCCCCTTTGAGGAAAACACATAGACACACGAGAGCTGAGCACGGTCCCAATCGGCCCGCTTCGTCCATTGTACCCTCTGCCTTTTCTGCCAATGGGCTTTATTATTGGGATTCGTGAAGTGCGTGGAAGGCGCTCTGAAGATTCTTTGAGTTTAAATGACGACTCAGTTTACGCGACGATTCACGGGTCAACAGAGATTTGTGCTGTCTTTTCATGCTCCACGTTTACAGGTATCCGCGTGGACCCCGCGACGTGGGTGGTACCTTCAGGTAAGGGTATTGCACAGACATACGGAAGCCAGGAACCAGGCCTTAAGGACCACAGGCGCCGCCGAACAATCTCCATAAGAACCCGTCTTATCAGATGTTATTATTAGGTAAATATATAACTACAAAAGAATAAACCCAGAATTGGCAAACCGAAGGTCAAATACTGAATATAGCATCATTCTATTGGCTAACCGAAGGTCAGATACTGAATATAGCCTCATTCTATTGGCTAACCGAAGGTCAGATACTGAATATAGCCTCATTCTATTTTACCCATGTATCAGTCCGTTCTTATTGACGAATAGAATTTTGTATTTAAAATGACTCGTTTAGCTTTTTCCTAATCTATCTACGTCTGATGACATAAATTAAATGTAAGACTAAACTCTATATTCTTTTCTGTCTTTTGTGATTTGTGCTATGATATGTTAATTTTGACTATTGACTTCCACAAAATGAAATGCATTTAATCAATGAACATATTTTCTAAATAATTTATTTCAAAATATAGCGGTTATAGATGGTGAAGTAATTGGAATATAATTCCTGCCCAAAACGAAACCTTAGTAAACCATGGTAATATGAGACTAATCTCTCACCCAAACTTTAGTAATATGTGCAATCTCTCACCGAAACCTTAGTAATATGTGATTAATCTCTCACCCAAACCTTAGTAATATGTGGCTAATCTCTCACGGAAACCTTAGTAATATGTGACTAATCTCTCACCCAAACCTTAGTAACATGTGGCTAATCTCTCGCCGAAACCTTAGTAATATTTGACTAATCTCTCACTCAAACCGTAGTAATATGTGACTAAATCTCTCACTCAAACGTTAGTAATATGTGACTAATTTCTCACCAAAACCATAGTAATATGTGACTAATCTCTCACCCAAACCTTAGTAATTTTGACTAATCTCTCAACCAAACCTTAGTAATATGTGACTAGTCTCTCACCGAAACTTTAGTAATATGTGGCTAAAGTCTCACCGAAACTTCAGTAATATGTGCCTAATCTCTCACCCAAGACTTATCTCTCACCCAAACCTTAGTAATATGTGGCTAATCTCTCACCCAAACCTTAGTAATATATGGCTAATCTCTCACCGAAACCTTCGTAATAGGTTACTTATCTCCCACTGAAACCGTAGTGATATATGACTAATCTCTCAGCCAAACCTTAGTAATATGTGGCTAGTCTCTCACCCAAACCTTAGTAATATGTGGCTAATCTCTCACCCAAACCTTAGTAATTTTTGGCTAATCTCTCACCGAAACCTTCGTAATATGTGACTTATCTCCCACTCAAACCGTAGTAATATGTGACTAATCTCTCAGCCAAACCTTAGTAATATGTGGATAATCTCTCACCGAAACCGTTGTAATAAGTAATTAATCTCTCACTCAAACCTTGGTAATATGTGACTAATCTCTCACCCAAACCTTAACAATATGTGACTAATCTCTCACCCAAACCTTAGTAATATGTGACTGATCTCTCACCCAAACTTTAGTAATTTGTGACTAATTTCTCACACAAACCATAGTAATATATGGCTAATCTCTCACCCAAGCCTTATCTCTCACCCAAACCTTAGCAATATGTGACTAATCTCTCACACAAACCTTAGTAATATGTGACTAATCTCTCACTTTAATCCTTAGTAATATGTGACTAATCTCTCACTTTAATCCTTAGTAATATGTGACTTAGTAATATGCGACTAATCTCTCACCCAATCCTTAGTAATATGTGACTAATCTCTCACCCAAACTTTAGGCATATATGACTAATCTCTCACTCAAACCTTAGTAATATGTGACTAATCTCTCACCCAAACCTTAGTAATATGTGACTGATCTCTCA
Organism: Hanleya hanleyi; assembly: GCA_036873755.1. Classification (NCBI taxonomy): domain Eukaryota; kingdom Metazoa; phylum Mollusca; class Polyplacophora; order Lepidopleurida; family Hanleyidae; genus Hanleya; species Hanleya hanleyi. The sequence goes on along the minus strand of JAVTVY010017441.1, from coordinate 6,517 downwards.
CCCAAACCTTAGTAATATGTGACTAATCTCTCACTCAAACCTTAGTAATATGTGGCTAAAGTCTCACCGAAACTTCAGTAATATGTGCCTAATCTCTCACCCAAACCGTAGTAATATGTGACTAATCTCTCACTCAAACCTTAGTAATATGTGGCTAAAGTCTCACCGAAACTTCAGTAATATGTGACTAATCTCTCACCCAAACCTTAGTAATATGTGACTAATCTCTCACCCAAACCTTAGTAATATGTGACTAATCTCTCACCCAAACCTTAGTAATGTGTGACTAATCTCTCACCCAATCCTTATATATGCGACTAATTTCTCACACAAACCTTAGTAATATGCAACTAGTCTCTCACCCAATCCTTATATATGCGACTAATTTCTCACCCAAACCTTAGTAATATGTGACTAATCTCTCACTCAAACCTTAGTAGTATGTGAGGAATCTCTCACCCAAACCTTAGTAACATGTGACTAATCTCTCACCCAAACCGTAGTAATATGTGACTAATTTCTCACTCAAACGTTAGTAATATGTGACTAATCTCTCACCCAAACCATAGTAATATGTGACCAATCTCTCACTCAACGTTAGTAATATGTGGCTAATCTCTTACCGAAACCTTAGTAATATGTGACTAATCTTTCACTCAAACCGTAGTAATATGTGACGAATTTCTCACTCAAACCTTAGTAATATGTGACTAATCTCTCACCCAATCCTTAGTGATATGTGGCTAATCTCTCACCGAAACCTTAGTAATGTGTGACTAATCTCTCACTCAAACCTTAGTAATATGTGACGAATCTCTCACTCAAACCTTAGTAATATGTGGCTAAAGTCTCACCGAAACTTCAGTAATATATGCCTAATCTCTCACCCAAACCTTAGTAATATGTGACTAATCTCTCACTCAAACCTTAGTAATATGTGGCTAAAGTCTCACCGAAACTTCAGTAATATGTGACCAATCTCTCACACAAACCTTAGTAATATGTGACTAATCTCTCACCCAAACCTTAGTAATATGTGACTAATCTCTCACCCAAACCTTAGTAATATGTGACTAATCTCTCACCCAATCCTTAGTGATATGTGGCTAATCTCTCACCGAAACCTTAGTAATGTGTGACTAATCTCTCACTCAAACATTAGTAATATGTGACGAATCTCTCACTCAAACGTTAGTAACATGTGACTAATCTCTCACCCAAACTTAAGTAATATGTGACTAATCTCTCACCCAAACCTTAGTAATATGTGACTGATCTCTCACCCAAACCTTAGAAATTTGTGACTAATCTCTAAATCAAACCTTAATAATATGTGATTAATCTCTCACCCACACCTTAGTAATATGCGACTAATCTCTCACCCAATCCTTAGTAATATGTGACTAATCTCTCACCCAATTAACCTTAGCAATATGTGGCTAATCTCTCACTCAAACCTTAGCAATATGTGACTAATCTCTCACTCAAACCTTAGTAATATGTGACTAATCGCTCACCCAAACCTTAGTAATATGTGACTAATCTCTCACTCCAACCTTAGTAATATGTGGTTAATCTCTCACCCAAACCTTAGTAATATGTGACTAATCTCTCACTCAAACCTTAGTAATATGCGACTAATCTCTCACTCAAACCTTAGTAATATGTGACTAATCTCTCACCCAAACCTTAGTAATATGTGACTAATCTCTCACTCAAACCTTAGTAATATGTGACTAATCGCTCACCCAAACCTTAGTAATATGTGACTAATCTCTCACTCAAACCTTAGTATGCGACTAATCTCTCACTCAAACCTTAGTAATATGTGACTAATCTCTCACCCAAACCTTAGTAATATGTGACTAATATCTCACTCAAACCTTAGTAATATGTGACTAACCTCTCACCCAAACCTTAGTAATATGTGACTAATCTCTCACTCAAACCTTAGTAATATGTGACTAATCTCTCACCCAAACCTTAGTAATATGCGACTAATCTCTCACTCAAACCTTAGTAATATGTGACTAATCTCTCATCCAATCCTTAGTAATATGTGACTAATCTCTCACTCAAACCTTAGTAATATGTGACTAATCTCTCACCCAAACCTTAGCAATATCTGACTAATGTCTCACTCAAACCTTAGTAATATGTGGCTAATCTCTCGCCAGGTAAACCGTCTTCCTGTGTGGCGCACGGGATAGAAAACTTGAGACGTATATTTATCGTGATGGCGCCCGCCCCTCGCTCCCCTTCTTATTCCGGTCTATACAATCAGATCTGGTGAGAGGAGATGATGCCCCCCCCCCCCTCCCCCTCGCTCCACTCCTCATTCCGGTCTATACAGTCAGATCTGGTGGGAGGAGGTGAAGATCTCGGACTTTAGTCGGTAATCGTTGTGATCTTTGGCACGAAAAGCTTGCGTGAAATTTTACCCTGAGAAATTTATTTGCAATTACTTCACGCCTTCAACTTGCACGCATATGAACATTTATTCCGCATGTCTCTTTTGAAAATGTTAAAACCCCATGGTGCGTGTGATGCGAATGCATCTCCCTTTTTGTCCGTAGTTTTTTTTTTTTTTTTTTTGCCTTTCATTCCAAATGACCTAAAATTTAGTATATCAAACCCCAATTTAGCCTTGAAAATACGCTAAAATGCAGGAAATCAAGCGTATAAATACAAACTTTTACGGGGAGTACCCCTCGCCCCCCCCATAGAAAGCGTTCCTGGAATGGTAAGATATGGGAAATTGAAAACATTCGCACCCCCGCTTTTTGAAAATCCTAGTGAAGAGGAAGTTATTCCAGCACCTGCAGCTTTCCTTGTCCACTGACAGTTTGGGTACCAACCGTTTCACCGTACGCCAATCTATTTTCGTTCCCGATTTGGTCTAACATTGTCAATATTTCTTTGGAAACCAGCAGCCGGTTAGTTTCCAAAGAGACCAGGAATATAAGACTATTTAAGATTTAAGATGTTTGTTTCCATGAGAATCGCTTCCAGAATATCGTTTTTTCCGAAAACAATCTAACTACATGTATTTGGTAACTTTGTATATTCGACTTTTGCAGAACCGCTAGACAATTTTGAACATAGGTTGATACGAATTATGACATTTCATTTTGACGATGACCATCTAGCGACAGTATAGCAGTCAGGAGTAAAATCATTTTTTCCCAGAACTACAAAATTGTATGTTTGGGCCAAGTTAGTACTCTGGCGATTGTTTGGTCTGGTTATACCATAATACTAAAGTAACTGAACTCACTGACGGCAATATATACTTCTGCCTCAGACCTATGACAAAAAAAAAACAGATTTCATCAAAGCTCATATGATGAACAAGAAATAACTATGGTCACTATTAATGCGATTGGTATGAAATAATTCTTCATTTTTTTATGTCTGAAAAAGCAGTCACCATTTGGTGACTTCAGGATTGTTTTCAAAATAAGACCTGTTTATTTCTATATCAATTTACTAAACGCTTTGCATACTGTTTTCATGCCCCGCCGACTACACATAATCGCCGTTCTTCACGAAAGTTCAAGAACAGCCTCTTGATTTCAGATCATGGGTTCGGAAGCCACGGTCACAATGTCCCAAAAGTGAATCTAGCCTTATTCGCGGAAAGAGGCTTCAGTTTTGCCTATCCCATATTCAAAGAATACTGACAGTTCAAGATTACACTGAAAGGAATAATTGAGTCACAGCTGAGACACACCGACTGACTAAAGTGAATCTTTCTACAATAACTCATTTTTTTTCTTTTTTTTTTTAGGCCAAAATTCCGCCTTATCGTATATCATCTCCTTTCTCTAACAACATAAGTGATGTTAATCATGACTAGTTTGGCCATGAGCTGACCCTACATCCGGTTGTTGAATTAACGGAATTTTCTAATTGTTGTCAAACAAATACAAATATCTCAGTCTTTCCCTGGGTTGTACCTATTCATTCAAGAGCAAATGTTCCAATGTCATACAGACACCAGTATAATTTCACCCAGCATTTTCCTTTATTTTCCTGGATCAAATACACTGAGAGAAACCATGATGCTCAAAGGGGTATCTAGAAGTTAGAGATCCCTGGTTCTCGGGTAGATTCCCCTGGTTCTCGGGTAGATTCCCTTGGTTCTCGGGTAGATTCCCCTGGTTCTCGGGTAGATTCCCCTGGTTCTCGGGTAGATTCCCTTGGTTCTCGGGTAGATTCCCCTGGTTCTCGGGTAGATTCCCCTGGTTCTCGGATAGATTCCCTTGGTTCTCGGGTAGATTCCCCTGGTTCTCGGGTAGATTCCCTTGGTTCTCGGGTAGATTCCCCTGGTTCTCGGGTAGATTCCCCTGGTTCTCGGGTAGATTCGCTGAGTTTTAGAACGATTCCCCAGAGGATTCACTATGATGCCGGAATGGGTGTCTGACAGTTACAGACCCCTGGTTCTCGACAAGATACCCCACGGATTCCTCACGATTCCTCAGTTTCTCCACATGATTCTCCTGATCACCCCCACCACGTGACTTTAAGATCTTCGGCGCATACGTGTGACTTTTAACATCACTTCCGCCTGTCTGCTTTTTGGTGTCTACCATGGGTCGTCTTTCTTAAGTAAAATCCATAGCAATCTTAACTTTCTTCATGCCATCGTTGTCATATTTCACACAAGTTACATTTATCGTCACCCAAGAATGATTTTGCAAAGGTTTTGTCCCAAACGTGATACGGTATCCCTCAAGTTTTAGGATCAACATACCGCAGGATGTACAAGGATGAATCATCAATGTGAAGGACAACACAGGTTTATTACTATCCACGCATGTATATTGTGCTTATGGGAATTCTCATTTTATAAGCATAGTCTTTGTCAAAATGAATGGATTCATTGAAGAATCAATCTATCTATTTTCAACCGAGATATTCCTTCTTGAAGTAAAGATTTATTCACGAATTTGTACTAGCAATAGCATCCTATTTCCGAAAATATTCGCTGTAATATAGCTGTAAACTGCGGCTGTTTGATTCATGTTCATATTCTGTATATTGTTATTGCATTGATGCTGGGAAGACGGGTTCAATTTTTTTGTTCTGGAGTCTATTGGAGTTTAACCAGTTGAGTGATTTGACTTTATAACTGGGTCATTTCTTATGGTGGACACTCACCAGGTTAGTGAAATTAAGGAATCTGCAAATACAAGCGTCTAGTCCGCAGTCCATTATTGAGCCGTCGTCCATTAAAGAATTTCCAGGTCCCTAATCCTAAGACCTAATTCATATAAAAGCATTACCAGCCAATTCAAAAAATAAATCACAGTATACAGAAAAATAGGCTGGTTTCCTGCAAGAGAGAAGCGGTCAACACTTTTCAATGATGTCGGCAAGACATCACAATATTCCAAAAATAGCAAAGGCTCACTTAAATAGGTCACTCGACTCGTTTATTTTGCTCGGTGTAGGGGGTTAGAGATCTAACTGTTTATAGATTTGTTTGCATCATATCTTAGATATCTCGGTATATCGGGTTTAGAGGTCAAACTGTATATAAATTTGTTTGTATAAAATCTTGGATATCTCGGCGTAGCGGGTTTAGAGGTCAAACTGTATATAGATTTGTTTGTATAATAGCTTGGATATCTCGCTGTAGCGGGTTTAGAGGTCAGACTGTATGTAGATTTGTTTGTATAATAGCTTGGATATCTCGGTGTAGCGGGTTTAGAGGTCAGACTGTATGTAGATTTGATTGTATAATAGCTTGGATATCTCGGTGTAGCGGGTTTAGAGGTCAGACTGTATGTAGATTTGTTTGTATAATATCTTGGATATCTCGGTGTAGCGGGTTTAGAGGTCAGACTGTATGTAGATTTGTTTATATAATATGTTGGATATCTCGGTGTAGCGGGTTTATAGGTCAGACTGTATGTAGATTTGTTTATATGATATGTTGGATATCTCGGTGTAGCGGGTTTAGAGGTCAAAATATATAGATTTGTTGTATAAAATCTTGGATATCTCGGTGTAGCGGGTTTAGAGGTCAGACTGTATGTAGATTTGTTTATATAATATGTTGGATATCTCGGTGTAGCGGGTTTAGAGGTCAAAATATATAGATTTGTTGTATAAAATCTTGGATATCTCGGTGTAGCGGGTTTAGAGGTCAGACTGTATATAGATTTGTTTGTATAATATCTTGGATATCTCGGTGTAGCGGGTTTAGAGGTCAGACTGTATGTAGATTTGTTTGTATAATATCTTGGATATCTCGGTGTAGCGGGTTTAGAGGTCAGACTGTATGTAGATTTGTTTATATAATATGTTGGATATCTCGGTGTAGCGGGTTTAGAGGTCAAAATATATAGATTTGTTGTATAAAATCTTGGATATCTCGGTGTAGCGGGTTTAGAGGTCAAACTGTATATAGATTTGTTTGTATAATATCTTGGATATCTCGGTGTAGCGGGTTTAGAGGTCAAACTGTATGTAGATTTGTTTGTATAATATCTTGGATATCTCGGTGTAG